>PVJN01007999.1:0-67043 GCA_004026805.1 Lasiurus borealis | reverse complement strand
CAACAAACGACAAGTGTTGGCGAGGATGCGGAGAAAAAGGAACCCTAGTGCACTGTTGGTGGGAATGCAGACTGGTGCAGCCACTGTGGAGAACAGTATGGAGTTTCCTCAAAAAACTAAAAATGGATCTCCCATTTGACCCTGTAATCCCACTCTTAGGAATTTATCCTAAGAAATCACAAACACCAATCAAAAATGATTTATGTACCCCTACGTTCATAGCAGCACAATTTACAATAGCTACAATTTGGAAACAGCCTAGGTGCCGGTCAGCAGATGAATGGATCAGAAAACTGTGGTATATCTACACAATGGAATTCTATGCTGCCATTAAAAAGAAGGAATTCTCACCATTTGCAGCAACCTGAATGGAACTGGATTGCCTTATGCTTAGTGAAATAAGCCAGTCAATGAGGGAGAAACATCACATGATCTCACTCATTGGTGGACAATAAAGAACATTATAAACTGATGTACAAAAGGATAGATACAGAGGCAGTAAAGCCTCAAACAGACTGAAATTATAGCAGGAAGATTAAAGTTAGGTGGGGTAGATGGGAGATCAATCAAGGGACTTTATGCATGCATATAAGCATAACCAATGAACACAGACAGTAGGGGGGGGTGGGGTATTCTTGGGAGGGAGGGGGTGCATGGGGAGACATGTATAAAAAATTAATAAATGAAAAAAATAATAAAATAAAATAAAATAAAATAAAAGAAGTGATCTGGCTAGCAAAAAGCATGCCCTCACTGCCTTCTTTGCATAATTATGAGCCAGGAGAGAAAATATGGCCTTTTCATAATTAGGACTTGGGCAACATGACTGTTGATGTTTAGGAAATGCCAGGTTTCTGCTACTGAGGAAAAAAAAATCAGAGAATGAAGGTGATAAAAGTTTGGTGGTAAAACAGACTTAGTTGATTCAAATTGGAATTACAAAGCAAGAGTCTCTGGTATAGCTCTCAAGAAGCCAGCAAAGAATTAGTAGAGAGCTTAGAGGCTCCTAACAGTGAACATGGCAAAGTAAGGAAATGACTAACAAGAATTAAGATTGAATTGGGGCAGGGGAGGTCTTGCAGGAGAATGGTTAAACAGTAAATCAGACATCACACATACAATCACACTTTTAATTTAAATGGGCATGAGAAAACTGTAATACTACATATATACTTACTAGAATTCTGATTATAAATAGGCTAGCTTCTCTCCAAGGGCTCAATGTGTTTAATAAGCATAATTATATTAATTTTATAGTATTCTTATAAACAAGTAGATATATAATACTACTTAAATCTATACATTTTCTATCTCTCAATTTAAAGGAAAAAATAATTTGGTAAAACTGCACCCTTTTCCCAAACTAAAATAGTTCACAGAATATTTTTATATATTCTAAGTAAGCCAGCTATCTTTTTAAGTCATGGTACTTTTGTACCACTGTCAAGTTACAGTGTCTGACTTAATTATTGGAATACCTTTTCAGATTTCTGGAAAGACTTAAAGAAGAAAGAATGAAATTCCAGATATAATAGTTGGGAACATTTTAAGACTGTCATGTAGCTATAAAAGGCTAATGGTTATATCTATATTTATCTAGAAATGGAACATAGTTGTTTAATTAATTAAAAATTGAATAATTTATTATATTATTTCAATTAATTTCTTCTAATATTTTAAAAATAATTATATTTAGTGATATTTGATAATGAGTTCTGACATATACATTATGTGATTATATTATGACTAGAGGCCTGATGCACAAAATTCAAGCAAGGGGCTCAGCTGGTCCTTGCAGCCCCAGGTTCATCTGGAAGGTCTCCCAGATGGCCATTCTGCTATTTGGTCTAATTAGCATATTAGCTCTTTATTATTATACTAGAGACCTGGTGCACAAAATTTGTGCAAGGAAAGCGGGGTTGGTGTCCTTCAGCCCAGCTGCTCCTTCTCCAATCTGAGACCACTTGAGGGATCTCTGACTGCCCATTTAGGCCCGATCCAGGTAGTATCAGGCTAAACGGACAGTCGGACATTCCTCTCATAATCCAAGACTGATGGCCTCCAATTGCTTGCCTGTCTGCCTTCCTGTTTGCCCCTAACTGCTTCTGCCTGCCACTCTGATCACCCCCTAACCACTCCGCTGCCAGCCTGATTGATGCCTAACTGCTCCTCTGCCAGCCTATTTGCCCCTAACTGCCCTTCCCTATGGTCCTAGTCACCTCTAACTGCCCTTCCTTACAGATCTGGGTCCCCCCCAACTGCCCTTCCCTGCAGGCCTACTCACCCCCCAACTTCCTTCTTCTGGCAGCATGATCCCCCTCAACTTCCCTCTCCTACAGGCTTGATCATACCCAACTGCCCACCCTTGCAGGCTTGGCCCATGCCAACTGCCCTCCCCTGTTGGCCATCTTGTGGTGGCTATCTTGTGTCCACATGGGGGCAGGATCTTTTGACAACATTAGGGCAGTCATCTTGTGTGTTGGAGTGATGGTCAATCTGCATATTACTCTTTTATTAGCTAGGATAGAGGCCTGCTGCATGGGTGGGGGCCAGCTGATTTTCCCTGAAAGGTGTCCTAGTCAGGGTGGGGTTCCCTTGGGGTGTGGAGTGGCCTAGGCAAGGGGCCTGTGGTGGTTTGCAGGCTGGCCATGCCCCCTGGTGACCAAAGGAGAGTCCCTGGTATCTGGAAATGATTTATCTTCTACAATTGAAACTTTGTCTCCTGGAGAGGAGGAGCCAAGCCTTCTGCTTACACAGCCATTGAAACTTTGTTGCCTTAAGGAGGCCTGGGTCAGCCAGGGTGTGTGGAAAGCTTGGCTTCCTCCATTGACAAGGGCAACCCAAGCCTCCCTTCTGCTCTCTGTGGCAGAGCCATCTTGGTTGGGTTAATTTGCATACTCGCTCTGATTGGCTGGTGGAAGTAGCTGGTGGGCATGGCTTATGGGTGTAGTGGAGGTATGATCCATTTGTATATTACTTTTTTATTAGGTAGGATAATTAATGGTTGTTTCAAAAATGGCTCATTTTTGGAAGAAAATTTTTCTATAAACTAATAGACCTTGACCTCCACCCCCCTTTTTTTTTCATTAAACAATCAAATTATCCTTCAGGCCCATGAAATAAAACCTTCCTGTCTGCTTATTTAAAAAACACTAATTATTGTAGTCTATTTGACCTGTTTTCTCTTTTTTTTTTTAAATATGTTTTTTATTGATTTCACAGAAAGGAGGGGAGAGGGAAAGAAGGATAGAAACATCAATGATGAGAAAGAAGCATGGATCATCCTACATGTACCCCACCAGGCTTGAACCTGAAACCTGAGTATGTGCCCTGATATCCTTGTTATAGGTTGACACTCACACACTGAGCCACACCAGCCAGGATGACCAGTTTTCTTTTTGAGTGCATTTCTTTCATTCAGCAGAGTGGCCTTCAGAGCCATGACAGTAATAATGTTCTTTGAACATGTCTAAATCCAGCTAAGTGTTTTCTTTTTAAAGGGCTTCAACACATAGCAATTTTTTTCTTTTTGTTTTCCTTCTTGTGGGAGAATGATATTAATAAATATTTGTCTCAAATATTATATACATTTATCAGAGTAAATGCTCTTGATTTGCTTTTGTTAGTCCTCACCTGAAGATTTTTTTCCCATTGTTCCATTGATTTTTAGGGAGAGTGAAAGGGAGGAGGGAGAGAGAGAGAGCAAGAATGTCTTTGGGAATTGTACCTGTGCATGGGCTAGTGCTCTTTCCATTGAGCCACACTACGCAAGGCAAAATGCTCCAGATTTGATGATCATTTCATGGTAAAACTCTTTGGAAATCAACACACATACTTCTCCAAATGAGATAATGCCAGGTGGTACAATAGATGCCAAAATGTTTAAACAAGATTATTATGACTATTTTTCTTAAACCACGCTATGATAGTGTATGTTTTATTCATTTGGTGGACTTTGATCTTCATGTAACTTGGTTTCTTAATTAAAATGGGACGTACTAATTCTCTATCTTGCAATAAACATTGCATACAACATCTAAGTCCTTCTTTGACTTTTCAGAATGTTCAACTCTTACCTGAATTAAAACTCTATATCAATTTAAAATCTCTTTCCCATTGAAGTGCTTTATCCTCTGTTAAATTGCAAATTTTTTATCTGAAGCAGGAGAAAAAAATACAGCTGAACTGAAACTAACTCCTTTTTGCATAGCCATGAAATATTTAAGCATGGATCATTGATACCAATCCATTCTCTGGGGCCAGAAGGGAATGGATATATTTTAAATATTTTAATATATGATAACTGCTGCGTTTTTAAATTTTACTCTCCTGGGGACAAACTAATTTTTCTTCTCTTTTCTGTGTTTGCCTATATTTTTAGTTAGCCTAAATGTTGATGATGACATTACTCTCTTCTCCAAGGTAATAAGGGATTGAATATATTTCCTGTTTCATTATATGTGGAAAGTTAAGTGTTTCCAAATTTAATTCTCCTAGAAATATTTATTTTATTTTAAAATATTTAAATATCTCATGCCTTTACCCCTGGAACTAGATGGCTTCCACAATTATGACATTATTGGAATTAAGAACAATTTATATAATTTTAAAAAGCTACATTGGCCCTGCCAATGTCAGGGTTGAGCATCTATAATAATAAAAGAGTAATATGCTAAGTATACCAGACATCCTTCTGGATGAAGCTGGGGCCAGAGTGAAGCCTAGGTCCCTGGTATCAGGGAAGCCAGTACTGGCAGTTGGGGGAAGGAAAGCCTACTCTTGCACGAATTTTGTGCAGTGGGCCTCTAGTTGACCTATGAAATAGGATGTCTGGTTCTAGTCAGGGTACATGCCTGCATTGCAAGCTCAATCCCCAATAGGTCGGCATGTAGAAGGCAGCTTATCTATGAGTCTCTCTCATTAGTGATGCTTTTATCTCTCTCCGTCTCACTCTTCCACTCTGAAATAAAATTATATATACATATAAAGAGCTACATTATTTTCAGGTAAGATCTGACCTTTTCCTATATGTTTAGTTTGCCATTTACATAGTGGTCATTAAAGTCTGCCTGTAGGTGATTGACAAGGATTTGGTAAAATGGGACAGCAGACAGTTCATTTCCAAGGCTACATGTCATATGAGTAGGTCCTATAGCACAGGGTGTTGAGGGGCATTCACTATATTGAGAGTAATATTTTAGTAAGTATTTTGGCATCAAGTTGGCCTACTAGGTAATGTATTTCTACTTGATATTGTAATCAGTATATTTGGACTTGAAAAGTACATGGGTGTCGCCTGCACTAGAGGAGGCTAACTTTTCACCATAATGATGTGCTTGGAACTTTCTTTTCTTGGAAAGTATTTTTTTTTATCCCTCACCTTCCTGATCTAGGCAACTGTAAGGTCTGGCACCCATTTTCATATTAGGAGGGTGTTTCTAGCAACCTACCTCCAAATGTTTTAGATAGCCAGGTTGGGATTCTATTTAAATGAATTTGAGGTAATTTTTGTGTTCCTTAATCTTGTATTCAGAAGTATTTTCTTGTTCACAATTGAGACATTTTCCAATCTGATGTCCTAGCACATTAGATAATTAAGGATCTGATTTTTTTTTTAAATCCTCACCTGAGGCTATTTTTCCCATTGATCTTTAGAGAGTAGAATGGAAGAAGGAGTGGGAGAGAAAGAAACATGGATGTGAGAGAGACACATTGACTGGTGGCCTCCCTCTCACTCCAGTTGGGACAGTGATCAAACCTGCAACCCAGATACAAGCCCTTGATTAGGAATCAAACCTGAGATCCTTCAGTCCAGGGACTGATGCTTTATCCATTGAGCAAAACTGACCAGTGCAAGCTCTGATTTTTTTATGTCATGGGATCAGTCTATTTTTAAGATCCAATTGTATATAAGTCAGGGTTCTCCAGAAAAACAGAACCAATAGGATATAGTATATAAATATGTATAAGAGGAGAAATACAGGAATTGGTTCACATAGTTATGGAAACCTAAGTCCCAAGATCTATCAACTGCAAGCTGAGAACCAAGAAAGCTGCTGATGTTATTTAGTCTTAGTCCAGAGACCTGAGAATTGGGAGCTGATGGTCTAAGTCCTTGTCTGATTCTGAAATCCTAGGAATGTCTGAGGGCAGAAGATGGATGTCTCAATTCAAGCAAAGAAATGGAAATTGCTTTTCCTCCACATTTTTGTTTTATTTGGGCTATCAACAGATTGACCAAAGCTCACCCACATTGGGGAGGATCATTTGCTTTATTCAATTTACTAACTCAAATGCTAATCTGATCCAGACTCACCTCAAAGACACACCTAGCTATCTAGATTTCCATTGTCAATTTGACATCTTAAACCAACCATGTCAAACTCAAAGGAAACAGGGTCCAAATCAACAAGATTTAAATTTATGTGAGTCACTAAAAAAACAAAAGCTTCCATTTTCATAGAAATGTAGGTTTATTTCAATAGACATGCTGAATACAAAAGGCTAAAATAAATGAGTAATCACTAATATAAAATAATAGAACATTTTAATAAAAATTAATATTTTTTCTTGAATATTAAATTACCAGACACTGAATAACTGCACAAATTAATAAGTGTAATATAAATAAACCTATTTTTCTTGTTCTCCAAAAGTGAAATATTTCCTGTTGCGAACACCAAACAAGTCAATACAAGACTAATGACATGGCAATCAGCTACTAAAATATTTGCTGCTAGTATTAGTGGAGAGAAATTTTGTGCCTGAGCATAAGGTGCATAAGGGAAATGAATGCAACATGATCATAGAAATCAGTAATTATGGAACATTGTAGTTCATTATTAATGACTAGAGGCCCAGTGCATGAATTCATGCACGGATGGGGTCCAGATGGCCCAGCCCCAATCAGGGCAGGTCGGGGATGGGCCTGTCAGGAGGGGGAGATGGCAGGAGGTTGGCTGGCCAGACCACCCAGATTGGGGGCCAGCTGGGGGAAGGGGCCATGAGCGATTGGCTGGTGGGACATGTTCCTGATTGGGGTTGTAGAGACAATTGGGAGTGGGGATATCAATGGGGAGGGGCTGTGGCGGTGGACCGGCCCCACCCCCAAATGGGGTGGGTGGTGCTGATCGGGGGCCAGTGGCCTGGATGAGTGGCCATGGATTATTGGTCAACCAACCCCACCTCCTATGAGGTTGGGAGTAATCAGGGATAGGGCCAGCCAGGGGGAGGATCTTCAAGCCAATCAGGGTGGTGGAGGCCCATCAGGAGTGAGACTGGCCATGGGGAGGGGTTGTAGGAGGTTGGCCAGCCAGCTCTGCCCCCTATTGGTTTCGAGAAGGGCAGATGAGCCGCTGTTTAGCTGGCTGAACCTGCCCTTGATTGGGGTGGGAGATTCTGATCAGGGGCAGGCCGGCTTGGGGAGGGGCCATGGGAGGTTTGTCAGTGACCCTTCCTCCTAATCAGGCTGGTTTGCTGGCCACACTGGGCATCACAGTGACCAGTTATTCTTGTCATTATGGTGTTCTGGTCACTGATTTTTTTATGTATACGTAGATTATATATAACAGGATATTGTAAAAATCAGATTATGAAATTTTTATTAAAACCTTTCTTACATACTGTTTTATTGGCTGGGCCACAAAAATATTCATTGTGGCTGCATGTGGCCCAAGGGCCAAGAGTTTGACATGCTTAAACCATACTTAATTTCCAATTAAAACTACAGCAAGGTAATTAAATCCAACGAACATGACACAGTTATCCAAAATACAAGTGCAAATACTAATCCCTTCCACAGATGAGGATGTAAAGTCCTTGAATATTTGCTTTTTTCCTGATACTATCCTGTAACTTGAATACTATGATAAAAAAATTAACAAATACTTAAACAATGATCTACAGTCAAGACAATTTATGTTGCATAATAAGGGAATAAGAGAGGGAAGATGAAAGAGGAAAAACCAAGTATACACACACACACACACACACACACACACACACACACACACAGATACACACACAAACATTCATAATAAAGAGGACATACTCATGACAATTATCTTTCTATAATTAGTCATGTTGTTTTAAGCTGGTTTTATAATTAATTTTTTATGTATTTTGTATTTCCTTTGCCTTCAGCAAGCACCTCAGGTGATCTTGGTTCTTTATCTGGTGGGATGATTCCTTCTTGAAGGGTCTGGACAATTAGTAATTCTGCCTGGATTGGGTTGTTCTTGTTTTTCATTGACATTAATCACAGGTCATGGCAATACTAAGAGACACCTGGGGATCTTCTGTATTCCAGACATACTCTTCCTTACTTTATCATTTTTACTTTTTTAAAGGAATTATTAATTTGTAAATTTGTTTCCTAAGTTTGCAAAATATCAATATGTAAGATAAGTTTTCTTCTAACAACTCACTTTCTTGGCTCATTTTTAAATCAAGTAGCCACAAAATCTAACTATGTGAGGGATCACGAACTTTCCTATTAGTTCTTTGGCTATGTACACAACAGGGAATAAATATTCTTCTAAAAGTATTTTGGGAGAAGAAAAAAGAAGATACATATTAATTAGCTGAACTATATGATACATGTCCATTGAAATAAGCTTATTGTAAGTAATTAGATTTCTGGTTTTTATCTGCTTATGACTCAAATGCTGTTGAGAATGAAGGCTAGATATGAGATATACTTTGTTGAAGTGATATATGCAAGGCAGTCAGCTGCATGAATCATCCCTTAATTATAAGGATAAGTTATCATGTGGTTTGACTAGTTCACTTGTTTGTTTCTAAAAGCATTTTAAAGTACTAAAAAGTATACATTTGAAAAATGTATCTTTTTTTGAAAGGAGAAAGTAACAATTTTTCTTATAAATTAACTAATATAATTGCAAATGAGCCTCAAAATCTATTCAGATAAAATGTGAAAATAAATATCCAAAGGACAAAACAGTAAAACATACCACACTAAGCAGCAGCTATGGTGTCAATTGCTTTTTGGAGACTGCAAAGATACTAATGTCACATAAATATTGATGTCACCATAACTTCCAGTTCTCAAAGTATCTAATTCTTGATTATGAAAATTCTTGATGTTACTAAGGTAAATTTTGTTGTGGTTGGGAATCCTCTACAGAGGATATTTTTTTTATTGAATTTTTAGAGAGAGTGGAAGGGAGGGAGAGAGACACATCAATTTGAGAGAGACACATCCATTGATTGCCTCTTGCACGTGCACCCAATGGGTCAGGGTAGGGGAACCCCAGAATTGAGCCTGCAGCCAAAATATGTGCCCTTAATCTTGACTGGACTCAAACCCCAAATTCTTCAGTCCAAGGGACAACACTCTTACCACTGAAACAAATTGTCTAGGACACTAAGGTAATTTTGTAATAGTTTAGGAATTAAACTGAAACAATTTGAGGTTTAAGGCCTCACATAAAAGTAAAACATATTATTTTGCATCATAAAATGTCTTTAGTGATCATTCTGAAATAGCTATTAGTGTTTTGGTAATTATTTCTTCTTCATTTTTTCACACACACAGATCTAACAATGATAGTATTAGAAAAGCCATTGTATAGAGCCTTTTCTGAGTAGTGTAATACTTTGTATTCTTCTTTGCTTAGTTCTACTTCACATTATACTGCAATAATTTACCCTATGCCACATTGGGCTCATCCTATATAATAAAAACCTAATATGCTAAGTGTCCGGTCAACTGTTTGGTCATCCAACCAATCGAAGTGTAATATGCTAATGATATGCTAAGGCCACTCAATCACTCACTATGACGTGCACTGACCAGCAGGGGCAGACAGTCAACCAGTCACTATAATGTGCAAGATGAGCCAGACTCACCCTGGAGCTCTCCCACAGTCCAGCCCCAGCTGGCCAACTTCCTGCAACTCTCCCCAGCCCTTATCTTGCACCACTGGCCCGGCCAGCCCAACCCTTGGCCTGGCCTGTGCTCTCTCACAATCTGGGATCCCTCAGGGGATGTCAGAGAGCTGGTTTTGGCCTGATCCCACAGGTCAGGCTGAGGGAACCCATTGGTGCATGAATTCATGCACCAGGCCTTTAGTATATCACATATATGCTTATATGTAGGGTTTACATATTTATAATTATACTAGAGGCCCAGTGGATTAAATTTGTGCACCGGGCTGGGGGGTGTCCTTTAGCCCAGCCTGCTCCCTCTCCAATTTGGAACCCTTTGAGGGATGTGTGACTGCCCATTTAGGCCCAATCCAGGTAGTATCAGGCCTAAACGGGCAGTTGGATATCCTCTCACAATCCAGGACTGATGGCTTCCAACTGCTCACCTGCCTGCCTTCTTGATTGCCCCTAACTGCTTCTGCCTACCAGACTGATCACTCCCTAACCACTCCTCTGCCAGCCTGATTGATGCCTAACTGCTCCCCTGCCAGCCTTTTTGCCTCTAACTGCCTTCCCCTATGATCCTGGTCACTAGTAACTGCTCCCCCCCATCTTCCCTTTCCTGCAGGCCTGGTCACTTCCAACTTCCCTCCTCTGCTGGCCTGGCTGGCCCACTCCTAACTTTCCTCCCTGCTAGCCTGATCACCCACAATTGCCTTCCCTTGCAGACCTGGTCCCTGCCAACTGCCCTTTCCTTCTGGCCATCTTGTAGTGGCCATCTTGTATCCATATGGGGTTAGGATCCCCTTTTGACCATATGGGGGCAGTCATTTTGTGTGTTGGAGTAATGGTAAATCTGCATATTACTCTTTTATTAGATAGGATAGAGGCCTGGTGCATAGGTGGGGACCAGCTGGTTTGCCTTGAGGGATGTTCTGGATCAAGTGTGTGTTCCCTTGGAGTGTGGGGTGGCCTGGGCGAGGGGCCTGTGGTAGTTTGCAGGCTGGCCTCCCCCTCCTTTACTCCCTCCCTACCCCTGTGGTTATCCAAGTGGAGGCCCTGGTATCTGTGATTTATTTATCTTCTACAATTGAAATTTTGGAGCCTGAATCGGAGCCAAGACTTTTGCTTGCACAGCCATTGTTGCCTTAAGCAGAGGCTTGCTGGCCAGGGAATGTGGAAAGCTTGGCTTCCTCCATCGATAGGGGCAACCCAAGCCTCCCTCTGTGGCTGTAGCCATCTTGGTTGGGTTAATTTGCATACTTGCTCTGATTGACTGGTGGGTGTGGCTTATTTGTGTAGCAGAGGTAGGGTCAATTTGCATATTACTCTTTTATTAGATAGACTTGCTCATTATTTTATCAGTTTGATGCATATCATCTAATATCTCAATGTTTAATTATCTTTTCATGTATTTATTGACTTCATTTTGTATTTTTTTGTGAATTGTTTTCTTATTGTTGATTAAAGCTAGATTCAGTTGCAATAAGTAAAACATGCAACATAATAGTACATCTAACTATATAAAATTGATTCTATTTGCTATAAAAGAGATATAGCAGTAGGTAGTGCAAGTATTAGTGGCTTTTTGCTGTTACCTGTTTTCTGGGACCACTGTGTGCTCTGCCATGCTAGTGTATTCTACTCTGGGTACTAGCATAGGCTGGAATTTCACTCCTTAATTTCCAGACGCTTGGAAGCTGGAAGATAAAGAGTCAAGTGTTCCCTCCCTTTAAAATAAATTATCTTCAAATGCACATATTTGTGTTTCCTTTCTATATGACAATAGCTAAAAGGTAGATACTGCTGCACATGGTAACAGTATAATTTGTTAAATGTAGTATTTTAAATTTTTAGCAGAATGGCTGACTTCAAATCAGGTCTCTGTTACTAACGAAAAGGCAAGAATAGATGTTAGGATTCCACAGGCACACCTTTCCTGTATTTTCCATTGGATTCTCATTTCTATTAAATTGTATGTACTTCCTGCTACCTTGCAAATATTAATGAAATGTATCATGTGTCTAATAACTTCATTTATGAAATATTGTACTGCATGAAAGCTTTAATTTTTACATAACCAAATATGTCCTTTTCCTCTCAGCTTTCTATGTTGAGTAGGAACACTTCCCAAATCATTGATGCGCATGATTATAAGAAGGTTTTCTAAGGTGGTTATTGCTTTATTCTGCTTATTTAAATTTCAACCATTCTGTACATGCTTTTGTAAATAATATGGTATGAGTCTAATTATCTTTTTTCTTGATGGATATTAGATATGTTACCATTATTGACTTAAATGATTACATTTATCATCTCTTCCTTACTGAAAATATTACCCCTGACATTTATTCTATTTTTACATAGTGACATTAATTCCTGAATTTCTTATTTATTTCCTATTTTTTTTGTTAGCACTATTTGCTGATTTGCAGTAATAATTTTTAGTTTTTGAAAAACTGAACTGCATGGACCAAATCCAGCTCACTCCTTGTTTTTTTTTTTTTTTTTAAACCAAGTTTATTGAAAGACGACCATGCCCAGTCATCTGCGTGTCATCTATGATTGCTTTTGGCTATATTAGAAGGGTTGAATAGTTGTGACAGAGATTTTATTGCCACAAAACGGAAAATATCACTGTATGTCCTTCTTCAGAAGAGTTTGTTGGCTTTTGAATGACTAATTAGGTAGCTCTTCACCTACTTTATGTGTGTGAAAAACTAAGCAACTGCTGATATTTAAATATCACATGGGTTAACTGTTTTGAGCAAGAAATAATATGAAATATATAAAAACCAAAACAAATTATAGAATTAACTAATTTTCAAAACCAATTTTGACATATTTGTACTTGTTTTTCACTCTTAATAAAGTTGTCATTTCAGGGATAAAGAACCTTAATAGAGATCATATTGAATTATATTTCAAATAATGTTGTTATCTTTATTACAGGAAACTTCAAATATGCATTTTATAAAGTAGAATTAACAATATAATAAACCCCTAAGCAGACATTACTCAATATTATTATCACCAAAATGGCTAATCTTATTTCATTCACTTGCCTAATCTCTTTCTACTACCTCACTTATTTAAAAATAAACTGAATATCAATTATTTGATCCATAAATGTTTGAGCTTGTATTGTTAAAAGTTTAATAAACTTTAAATAAATTAGATTACTATTATCACTCCTAAAAATAATATTAGTTTCTTTATATAATAAAAATCTAATTAGTATTCAAATTTCCATATTTGCTTTATAAAGTTCTTTTATGATTGGTGTTTTCTAACCAAGATTTTCTATTAGTGATTTATTGATCATCGAGCTAGATTATTTCATTAGGGTTTATGAAGTGGTGATATTTGAGGTTTACCATTATTTACCTACTAGAGTCCTGGTGCATGAATTCATGAACATGTGGGATCCCGCAGCCTGGCCACCAATTGGGGATGTGGGAGATTGACTGTAGGAGTGCACTGACCACGAGGGGGCAGCTCCTGAATTGAGCATCTGCTCCCTAATCATTACCAGTCGAATAGTTCGGTCACTTAGGCTTTTTTATATATAGATTAGCTGAAAATCCTCTAGGAAGTAAAACTTACTTTTATCATCTATCTTTTACATTTAGTTATAGAAAATTAGGTGGACAGTTCTAATACAAGTAAATAATGCAATAATTAATAAATAGTAATACAAGGATAAACTCTGAGTTGTGTATTTACAACTGCAAACCTACTTTTGCCCACCCATGTAGTTTCTGTAGAGGAAAAGCAGGATAGATGCTTGAATCTTTTCATTTATTTAGATGTTTCAAAATATTTCAATTTACTGGCAACCTCAAAACCTAAATCATTCTGATTGTTATTAGTTGAATTGATTGCTTATTCAGTATCACTATTTTTCTTACCCCAAATTTGGTTACTAAAGCTCCTTTATTTACTGTAATTCTGAAATCTTTTTTTTAATGATTTCACTCATATGTGGAATTTATTTATTTATTTTTATTTAATAAATCTTTATTATTCAGATTATTACAAGTGTTCCTCTTTTTCCCCCCCATAGCTCCCCTCCCACCCAGCTGCCCCCTCCCTCTATCCTTACCTCACCCCACATTGTCCTCATCCATATGTGTATGATTTTTGTCCAGTCTCTCCCTGCAGCCCCCTCACCCCTTGCCCCCTGAGAACTCAGTCCACTCCCTTTCTATGCTCCTCATTCTATTATATTCACCAGTTTATTCTGTTCAACAGATTTTTAATTCACTTAATTTTTAGTTTCACTTATTGATTGATATGTATTTGTTGTTGATAATTTTTATCTTTACCTTTTTCTTCTTCCTCCTCTTCTTAAAGAGTACCTTTCAGCATTTCATATAATACTGGTTTGGTGTTGATGAACTCCTTTAGCTTTTTCTTATCTGTGAAGCTCTTTATCCGACCTTCAATTCTGAATGATAGCTTTGCTGGGTAGAGTATTCTTGGGTGTAGGTTCTTCCTACTCATCACGTTGAATATTTCTTGCCACTCCCATCTGGCCTGCATAGTTTCTGTTGAGAAATCATCTGACAATCATATGGGTGCTCCCTTGAAGGTAATTAACAGTTTTTCTCTTGCTGCTTTTAGTATTTTCTCTTTGTCTTTTGCTCTTGGTATTTTAATTATGATGTGTCTTGACGTGGTCCTCTTTGGATTCCCTTTATTTGGGGTTCTGTGTGCTTCCTGGACTTGTAAGTCAATTTCTTTTACCAGATGTGGGAAGTTTTCAGTCATTATTTCTTCAAATAGGTTTTCAGTATCTTGTTCTCTCTCTCTTCTTCTGGCACTCCTACAATTCTGATGTTGGTACGCTTGAAATTGTCCCAAAGGCTGCTTACTTATCTTCACATTTTTGCATTCTTTTTTTCTTCTTGCTTTCCCAGTTGAGTGTTTTCTGCTTCATTATATTTCAAATTTTTGACTTGATTCTTGACTTCCTCTAGTCTGCTGTATAATATTTTTTATTTCAGTCAGTGTATGTTTAATTTCTAGTTGGTCCTTTTTCATCTCCTCTTGGGTCTTGCTAAATTTAGCCATATTGTCCTAGCCAGCATGGCTCAGTGGATAGAGCATCAGCCTGCAAACTAAATTTCCTTGCACTCCTCCCTTTCACAGTCTGGCCAAGGGCACATTCCTGAGTTGCGGGCTCCATCCCCAGTGAGAGGCATGCAGGAGGCAGCCAATCAATGATTCTCTCTCATCATTGATGCTTCTATCTCTCTCTCTCCTTTTCCCTTTCTATCTGAAATCAATCAATCAATCAATCAATCAATCAATAAATAAATAATTTATCCATCTTTTCTAGGAAATTCTTGAAAAATCATCTAAGCGTGGTTTTGAACTATATATCCAGTCATTTGTTTTCCTCCATTTCTTTTTTGTGTGATCTCTTGCTTTGTCTCTGCCTTTTCACCATGCTGAGAGAACTTCTGTGTTGGAATCAGCCTTATGATACAAGACTTGCAAAACTGCTGCCTTAGATTCCAGTCAGCCTCACCCTAGGCAGGCCCCTAGGTCTCAAGTGTCTCTCAGTAATTGCTGGAGCCATCTTTGTGTGCATGTGTGCACGTACCTCTAGACCGCTACCTTTCCGGGGCCCATGAGTCTGAGTCCTCAGGGTCTTGCCCAAATCTGGAGCTCAGTGCTATTAGAAGTGGGACCGTTGGGGGGCTCTGCCTCCCGCCCACTAGAGAAAGCCAGCAGCACAATCAGCAGTCCATCCTCTCTGTATGCAGAGGGCCAGACCTCTGCCCTTTTGCAGCTCCCCTAAATTTCCTTGCACTCCTCCCTTTCATAGTCCAGACTCCCCCTGTATGAGTCTCGCCCAGAACTGGGGTCCAGTGCCGTTGGATAAGGGGTTCAGTGCAGTTGGGACTCTCTATCTCCCTCCTGCCAGAGGAAGCCAACTCTGCTGCCTGCTCTCTCCACGTGCATGTCTCTGTACCTCAGCTTTTTGCAACTCCTCTAAGTCTCCTTGAGCCCCTCTCTTTCCTTCTAGCTATAGAATTTCCAAACAGCCAACTTTCCTGTGGTTCTGGATGTTGTCCATTCTGTCTTTTACTTGTAGTTTTGAAATTGTTGTGCGAGGCAGCAGTTTAGTGTTCACCTATGCCGACATCTTGGTTTCTTAATTCTGAAATCCTTTCAATTAGAATTCAGTAGTTTTACTTTCTAATCAGTTAAATTAGATGATTCAGATTTTTCAGGTATATTTTTAGACCCAGACCTGGAATTCCACTTGGTTTCTGAAGACTAGAACTTGAGATCATTTTTTATTCTTTACAATGGTTTATATATGTGTTGATAGGAAATTAATTCATATATTGAACTTGCCATTTCTGAATTCTACTTCTCATATTTTCCTTAACATAGTTTTTTAAGTGTGTAAAATAAGTGTTTTATGCTCATTAAAGATATCACCTCCCAGTCTTCTTGTAGCCTTAACTATGATAATGAATTTCTTTTTGTATGTGAAAATGTCACTATAAGCTATCATTCTTTCTTTACTGTTAGTTGTTTGGGACTTAATTATCATGTTACAAATATATATCCACAAAATTCAAAATGAGAAACTTAATGGACAATAAATCATTTTAGTTTTAAATTAGAAATATTAAGCAGATTTGTTTAAATTTTGTCGGGATAAATTTTATCCCAATATAAAGATATAAATGAACATGTAATGTATTCTGACGTAGTAAGTGACTTTATCATTACCTGTAAGCATACCTGAAGAAACAAATAACAACCAAAAAAACAAAAAGTGACCCCAGCTGTTGTGGGTCAGTGACCTATGAACCAGGAGGTTACAAATCAATTCCCTGTTAGGGCACATGCTCAATTTTTGGTTTCGATCCTCAGTTAGGGGCTTGCAGGAGGCAGCTGATCAATGGTTATCTCTCATAATTGATGTTTTTATCTCCTTTCTTCCTCTCTAAAATCAATACAAATATATAAATATTTTAAAAAGCGAGACAAAATGAATAAACCATAATATTGAATGCCAGGATCTAAGTTCTAATTTCTCCCTCTAAGATAGATTAACTGAAATTTTACATATAAGTTATTATCTATTCTAAACTCAAATATCATAATAGGATTCATAGCTGTTTTGGCAAGACATTTTTCAAGTAGTAATATAAACATATTAGATAATTAATCTCTGTGCTCCATTTTGAAACTACATGAATGTATCAATGTAGGACATTAGTGTCAACATTAATGTATGAAATAATTGTAGGTCCTGTCCAAGAACTTTACTTTAGAAACATTCTGAGTGAGCCTCAAATTAATTCAGTGTCATTAATGGCATATTTCTGAATCCTGGGTTATGAATATTATATCAGAGCAATTCTTAGAAAACATTTTTTTAAAATTTTCAGAATCTTTTTAAAATACATTTTATTGAATTTTTACAGAGAGGAAGAGATAAGAATAGAGAGAAACCTCGATGAGAGAGAAACATCAATCAGCTGCCTCCTGCACACCTCCCACTGGGGATGTGCCCGCAACCAAGGTACATGCCCTTGACCGTAATTGAAACTGGGAATCCTCAGTCCACAGGCCAACGCTCTATCTACTGAGCCAAACTGGTGAGGGCCAGAATCATTTTTGAAATAGCCAAGGTGGTTATATTTTGTTAAGAATATGTACTCAGTAGAGAGTTTCCTATTATTGAAAATGTGCTTAGAATAACAGCATAAGACACTGTTTTATGAAAGTAACAGTAGTTCATTTTGTTATAACTATTAAGAAAAAGGTATAACATAAAACTCACTTTTATTGACTTTTACATTTATCTAATGCTTTATAATTAAATACTCTTCATTATGAAAATCACTAAAAATTAACAATTTGGAAATATATATTTAAATTTTGATGATGAGCTTGTCTCTATCAGAAAGAAAGATCAGATACCCTGAACAAATATTTTAATTTAAACAAAAAGTCTTAAATAATCTCTTACATGCATGCATACGTACACACACACCTCACAGGAAAATAATACATATTAACTGAAGCAAAAACAAAAACTGAAAATAGCAACATAGAGAAAGATAAGCAATTTATAAACTCATTATTTGCTTTTGTCGTGATTTTGAGGTTTCATTTTTTGGGTGAGTGCATAATTACAGGAGAAAGGCGACAAAGCCACCACACATACAAAGCTGGTGATGTGCAGGAGATTCTTATTAAAGCCAATGTCCTGGAGCATGACATGTTCAGTCAGTGAGAGAAGAAAGAGACTCCATACAGACAGGAAAATGAGCAGGCTTTTCTGCTTAGAATTTACCACCGGGGTTACAGGAAGTATTAGAGTAGATAGTCACCTGAGAATTCAAAAACTTCAAACTGACATATGGATTAGATTTGTGACCTAAATGTTATCATACTTTTGGTTCCAAGCAATTGTAAGGTGTAAATTGTTTTTTAATTTATTTCTGATTTTTGGTGCAGAAGCAATCGGAGTTTCTCTCTAAAGAAACTCTCATTCAATACAAGAGTCAAGTAAGTTTTTATTAATATAGAATCAGAGCATTAAAAAATATGAGGGAAAAGCACTATAATAACACAATAAGACCAAGCTGAAGTATGGGAAATGAAGTCAGACTTTCAATGTTTTCAGGTGTTAGAATGATTTCAGGAATGGAAAACTATTATGTATGTGAGTGTGTGTGAGTATATGTATCTTTGTGTGTATTTGTATGTATCTGTCAGTGTATGCCTGTGTGTGTATGTGTATTTGTGTATGCATGTGTGATTCAAAGTTTTGGGAAGAGGAGACTATGAAAGGTAGCCAAACAAATTAAGAAAATAACCAAATGAAACTTAAAAAAATGATAAATAATGTTGAAATATGTCATCCAATTAACATCAATTAGAGATAATAAAATAAAGAATTGTTAAAGTTAAGGAAGAACTAACGTAACTACACAGTAGACACTAGAACAAAATATAGGGATTATACAAGATATTATGAGAATCATGAAAGGTAGCTTGAAAGAATATTTTTAAAAGAATTTTTATTATCTATCAACCAGGGCTATCTCTACTTTTTATGTCAGCTAATGTCTTTCAAGAAGGGATTAAACATTTCTCCAAGGCTTGTAATTTTTTCCAAGAAAAAATGTTTTGTAATAGTTTTATTAGTGGATATCTTCTTATAAAATTGATCTGTAAATTAAATGTCATTCTAAACAAAATTATAAGTTCTTCTGTGAAACCTGACATTTATTAAATTAGTATAGAACCAAAAGAATGAAGAGCCAAGACATATTTAAAAAATGAACAATTGCCGAAACCAATTTGACTCAGTAGATAGAGGATCGCCCTGCAAACTAAAAGATCCCAGGTTTGATTCCGGTCAAGGGCATGTACCTTGGTTGTGGACACATCCTCAGTTGAGGGTGTGCAGGAGGCAGCTGATCGATGTTTGTTTCTCATCGATGTTTCTAGCTCTCTATCCCTCTCCCTTCCTCTCTGTGAAAAATCAATAAAATACATTTAAACAATGAACAATTTAAGATTTTGACTAAATTAAATAATTATCATGTAACATTAGCAATTAAGACAATGTGGCATTGTCACTGAGAGAGTCAATAAAGAGTTCAATGAAAGAAAATAGAGATCTACAAATTATGTAAATATAAGAACTATCCTATATAATAAAATCCAAATGGCATCAAAACCTCAATTGATGCCCTCGCATGATGTTGTCAGAAGATGGCCACCACAAGATGGTAGTATGCACAGCAGAGGCAGGACCCAATGGCTGCTCCATGTGGTGTGGTCTGGGGTGTCCCATGACTGCAAGGTGCAGAGCAGGCTGGTCCTGGTGGAAGAGGTGGATCATGGCAGAGGAGGGCAGTTGTGGGAGATCAGGCTAGTAGGGGAGAGCAGTTGGGAGCAATCAGGCCAGCAGGGGAGTGGTTAGGGGCAATCAGGCTGGCAGGCAAGCGAGCATTTATTATTAGGTCTAAACCGGTAGTCAGACATCCCCTGCGGGGGTCCCAGATTGGAGAAAGTGCAGGCCGGGTTGAGGGACATCCCCCACACCCCACTCACAAATTTCATGCACCACCGGGCATCTAATATATTATAAAGTTATATTTGCAGATCCATGTAGGAGAGGTTGGATTATTAATAATACTTTGGGAACACATGATTATCCTTTTGGAACTATTTGAAATTTTTTACTATAGTAATCTCAAATCAGTTTCAGTTGGAGTAAAGATTTGTGTGCAAAAACAAATCTTTTAATATACTTGAAAGAAATAATGAGTGGATCTTTATGATGTAATGACAATTATTTAAGCAGTTAATATAGAACCAAACAATAAACAATAAAGAGTGTGTAAGCATGTAGAATGTTATTGAGAAATTTGACTCCTGTAAATTAAGATTGTTTTTTAACCTAAACATCCCATAAAATACAAAGATAAGTCATAAACTTGTCTTCACTAATGCAAACTTGAAGGTATATGTAACACATATAGCTGACAAAGAATTAGTATGAAAGATATGTGAAAAATCTCCTAGACACAAACCATAATTACCCTGCAAAATGAGCAAAAGGCATAAATAAATATTTTCTACTAGAGAAGATAAGAATGGTTAATAAACCTGTCAAAATACATTCAATATTACTGGTATTCAGGGAAATACAAATTAAAAAGAAACAGTAACATTGTTTTTAATCTACTGTATTGACAAACCCCAAAGTATACATAAATCAAGTTATTAGAATGCATAGAACAAAATTTGTAATATTGCCTGCTGGTAAGAGGGAAAGTGGTATAATCTCTTTGTGAAACAATTTGTCAGTACTCTTTTTTCCATTTTAAATATGAAATGTTCACATCTTATAACCTAATACTTTCAGCTGTAGAAATATAATCGCTGACAAACTCTTTTTAATGTGAATGAGGAGACATAAGTATCCATGGCTAAATTTCTCGCAGTAGCAAAATATCAGAATTAATATTATGTCCACTGACAGAACAATGGATATGTAAATTAAAGTATATATCCAGGAATACTATATAACAGTGAAAATGAACTATAATTAAATACATACACATGCAAAATTAAAGATCCAATAGAAATGGAAAACAAGATTCAAAAACATGGTTAATCTGTGGATTGGATTTTGAATCGGGTGGAACAGGGTCTTATGAGTCATGATTATCAATTACTATCTAGAGTATGTACATAAGTACTTATTTCTCTTTGTATTTGATGGTCCACATATTTGGTCATGCCTCTCATTGAGTATTTACATTGAATCAACTTTACCAGGACATCAATCTATTAGTTTGTTTACCTGCAAAGCTCAGAACATACTTGACACATAATTATCATATAAAAATGGTTGCTTAAATAATAGTCTTTATTATTTCTAAACAATTCCATTTCTAGTTAGCATTTAAGATTAAATGTCTTTTGTTGCCATAGTGAATTGTTGGTGCCTTACTCTAATAGGAATTTAATTGGACAGACTTTTGTTATTTTCTAACATGTAAACACCAGTGGTGTTTTAATTTTTTGTCAAATATGATAGACATTATCATGATTTTTCATAACATTTCATTTCATTATCTGCCTATATTCTTCAAACACTTCAAAACCTAAGCAATTAATGGAGTTTATGAAATATTGATGGGGAAATATATATTGTACTATAGAACCCGTGCACGAGACTCATGCAATGTGGTGGTGGTGGGGAGTCCCTCAACCTGGACTACACCGTCTCACAGTCTGGGATTCCTTGGGGAATGTCCACTGGCTGGCTTAGGCCCGATTCCCGGCAATCAGACAACCCTCTTGTAGTCCAGAGCTCTCATAATCCATGACCTTTCAATCCTTACCACCCACCTGTAGCGGAGGCAGGAGAGATTCCCACCACTGCCAGTGTGCTTGCCAGTCATGAGCTCAGCTTCTGGCTCTACAGTAATCCCCCTCTGGGAGCCCATTAACCATCAGGGGACAGTTTCTATGTTGAGTGTTTGTTCCCTGGTAGTCAATGCATGTCTTAGTGACCAGTTGTTCTGCTGTCCAGTCAATTTGCATATTATGCTTTCATTATATAGGGTAGAGGTAGCCAGACTTCCATGATCCTGATAGTCATAAGTAGCTTATCCACAAAATGAAGGAAATTTTATATTAAAGAATATAATAAATGGAAAAATGAAAAATAAGTGACAGTGAAAACATCTCTCAAAATCTAGTGCTTCCCCAAATAAATGGCTCCTCAAGAATGTTTTGAAATAGTTTTCTTAAAAATCAAAGAGGAATTCTAAGACTAGATCTTTGACATTTAAAATATTTTCTTTAGTGTTCTTCCTCTGTATTGAGTCATTAGAACATTCTATTCTGATCCAACCATGTGGAATGTTTAATTGACTTAATCTTGGGTTTTAAATTAGGTTTATATCATAGGAATCAGAATTCCAGCACTGCCTCTTTGGTCTCTATTAACCTCCCTCTTTAACAAAAATACTTCACATCATGTTTCACTTGGTCTTAATTTGTAGATGAAGACTGTGTTCTTCATAAACAAGAGAGTTTACAATTCTTCCATGTTCCTCTTTTGTTTTCTTTCTAATTTCTCTTCTTCAGGTTATACTTCTCAATGGAATCTTTCTTCTGATGAAATTACCTTCCCAATATTTATATTCTCCCTCATTCTTTCAAACATTTGTTGTCAATTTAAATTATTTTCTAAATCATATCCTCTTTTACCTTATATTTATTGCTCTGAAAAAACATAATCTCAAGAAATCGGTAAACAATTTTTTACAGTTTTCTGATACTGTATCTTGAGCTTATAGTTAGTATTTTAAGATGTCCATATTTATAAGTAAAAAAGGATGAAGGAGGGCATGGAGATAATTAGCAGTTCTGGACACTATACCTGTCCTCCACACTCCATACTCCACACCTACTTTCCATTATTCTCCATTTGGATATCCTAAGCTAAACACATTTGAGCCCCAGGAATGGCTTAGAGTAGGCTTAAATGAGTCAATGCATGTTGAGGACAGATTTTCAGGGCACATTTGGGACAGAATATTTTTGTATTTAAGAGAGAACTAAAATGCTCACTTTGGCAGCATATATGCTAAAATGGGAATGACCAAGAGAAGATTATCATGGCCCCTGGTCAAGGATGACAAACAAATTGTTAAGTATTCCATATTTTAAAAAAAAGAGGAAAACTATTACAGCTGTATTTTCTTTCTCTGACTAGATGTGAAACCTCTAGAATGTAGCTTTAATCTCAATGGCATGTACATGAGGGGGATAAATTTTAGAGTAAACTTAACACTGTGCACTTGTAGGGAGTTAGGAATCTGAGTCTGTGATAACACCGCTGAGCCTCTGGTTCTGCTGAAGCCCCTCCTCATCACAGATTTCTCTTCTGTTAACTGATAATTTTTCTTACTCTTTTAGGCCATTTAAGTTGGACTTTCCATTACTTCATTAGTTTTCATAAAGTGTCCATTCTGTGTCAAATCCTGAAGTTGACATTTTACATATTTTATAACTCTAACTAGGGGCCTGGTGCATGGATTTGTGCACTGGTGGGGTCCCTTGGGCTGGCCTGTGCCCTCTTGAAATCTGGGACCCCTAGGGGAGTGTCGGACTTCTGGTTTTGGCCTGATCCCTGCAGGCCAGGCTGAGAGGCCCTACTGGTGCATGAATCTGTGTGGCAGGCCTCTAGTAGGCATATAAGATCTTTGATTAAACTCTTCCATCCTTCCCCCCTTCCCACCTCCCTGTGAGATTCATTAGTCTTTTCCATGTTTCCATGCCTGTCATTGAGCATCTACCTCTGATAGTGAATGACATAGCTACTGGTCGAATGATTTAATGGTAGCTTAGGCTTTTATATATATAGACGAGGGTCCCTTGGCCTGTCCCATAGGGATCGGGCAGAATTCTGACATCCTTGAGGTTGCAAGAGGGCGGTTCTCTGGTGACACATGCTGGAATCAGACTCCCTCCTCTCTTCTCCCAATATTATGTCACCTTCTCTCTGTATCTGTCTCACTTCTTTCATTTCACTTTAAGTTTTGTGGTAACTGATGACTTGTGGTCATTAGCTGCAAAATGCAATTATTTAACAAGAAATATTTACTTAACCTGAAATCTAGTTGGTCCAGGGCAGGATCCTGCTCAATATCAGGTTCCCGTCCAGGCCCTTCCATCTAGGTGGTATCCTGTGGTGGTGGTAACCTCCTTCTTCTGACCTTAGCTGCTACTTTGCCTCCTTTTCTCCCCAAGGTTGCCTGCTGGTGCTACTGTCCACCCGGAAGGAGGGAAGCTGTGGCCAATTTACCAGGTCAGAGTGGTAGTGAGAAAATTCGGTCTCCACTGGAAATCAATATTAAGCCGATGGGCCAGCACATGCACCAGATGTTGGGGCCACAAGCTAGTAGGTCCTGCAAATCTCATTATTTAGCAAATCGAGTTGAAAAATTTCTCTAAAGACCAGACCCATGAACTCTGCAATGGGCTAGAGGCTGGTGGGGAGCCAAAGCTGAAGTGGGGAGCCAATGAGCTAGAAGCCTGGTGCATTGATTCATGCACTGATGAGTCTTTCAGCTGGCCTGCAGGGACGATGCTGAAACCAGCCCTCTGATATCCCCTGAGGGGTCCTGGATTGTGACAGGGTAGTTCTTGACTGATGGGACTCCCTTCTCTCTGGTTCTAGGTACATCACCTGAGAACTGCAGCTGCCAAGTCACCACAGCTTGGCATCTCCTGTGTTGAGTGTCTGCCATTTAGTTGTCAGTGTGCATCATAGCTACTAGTCAGCCAGTCACTGAGGCATAAAAGCAGGTCTCTCAGCCTCACCAACATTGATTTAGAGACCAGTTTATGAACTGCTATGGGAGTCTCTTGTACATCACAGTGTGATTAGCAACATCCCGGCCTTTTCCTGCTAAATGACAGTAACACCTTTCAGTTATAACAACTAAAAATATTTCCTGGTAGTGCCAAATATCCTCTGGGAGACAAAATCATATGTGATTTAGAAAATCTACATAAAAATAAAGCATATTTATCTTACTTATACATGAAGAAACCAACAATGAAAACACTTAGTTGAAATGAACAAAGGTTATAAATAGAACATGAAGGCAGAACTCTTTAGCTTCATTAATCAATCCACAAAGAATTACACTTACTATATTATATAGCCATAGGGAGATATTTATTCAAATACAAGGTGGTGGTTGCTAGTACTGTTAGCATTTTGGTATATGGTACCAATACGTTGAAAGCCCACTGCTTACCAGGCTGCACTGACAAATAAACTATTAATGTTCCATACTAGGCTGTGTTATTCTTTTATTTGGATGAATCTCTGCAAGCCCCACAACTTCTTTAGTTATTGCTAGATAACGTAAGTGTTTTTATTTTAGGGACCTTATAATAACAATGTAATTTCAGAAATTAAATGGCCAGTCCAATATAATTTTCCAATTCCTCATTTCAATTTTATTTTCTCCTTTCCTATAACTCAGTCTTCTTTCAGGTTAGAAGCTGCAGTGAGGCAGAGTGGGACAATTATGTTGTTTTCCCCTTGTTTTCCCACTTCTCTTTTCCCTCCTGCTCTACTCACTGTTTTGTGATTTATACATAATTTGAAGCTAGAGTTTGGAAAGGAAAGAATGTTGAAGATGAGGAACAACTTGGTTTGCATGATTCTTATGTTCTTTGATATTAGTGTTCTCTGAGATTGGTGGATATACTAAACTTACTTTTGAGACATTTTGGAAGAAAATCAAAGATATTGGTTTCTCTCATGATTACAGGGATAATGCATTTGCTCTAGGTAGTCATGCATAACTCTTTTTTCAACCCCCAGACATTTCCTATATTTGGATAAACTAAATTAAACACAGTCTTGTTAGATATCAAGGTTTCACGTCTAATCAGCTAGAAATAGGTACTTTTGACTCACCATTGTTAGAAGTATAAACCTCTCTGCTTTGTATGTCTCTCACCAAAATACATTTTACCTTTATAAATTTTCCAAGCTTCAGTCCAGTTTCCATTTCAACTTCTATAACATTTAATTTTTCTTTTCCAGGTAAATTCCTAGAAAAATTCCTCTCATGATTGTCACTTACCTTGAGAGGGAGGTAATCACATCCCTTCTCTCTTGTATGAGATTTCAGAGGGGAAATGCCACAACATTCCTACAACTTTCAAAAAGAAAAGTCTCTCTACTTTTTTGTTCATATCTAACCTCTTACCCTAGAAGAGGATGATAGGCCAAACAGCACTGGATAGTTTAGATGTCACAAGTCCAGCATTCATGGCTCTTCACTATGGAATATGGGCATACTTGTCAACTTTGTGTTGTTCTCAGCTTTTCTGACCTCTCCCGAAACTGAGACAGAAAGCATCCATCGTTAGCATTTTGTTAGACATGTTATAATGCATATATTGAAAGATAAGGGGACTGACTATGGTCTTGCATTTTTCTCTTAACTCAGTCAACTTGGAGAAATTATGTGGCATTTTAAGCCTCATGTCCCTCAGCTGCCAGAAAAAATACCATATATACTTTATTGGAGTTAATAGCCTGACAAAGAGTAGGTTCATAATAAGATGGCCATGGGAGGTAGTTCTAGAATATGTTCTTCTCTGTCTTAGAATTTGAAGTATCACTAGTCTAAGTGACCATTGAGCATAATGAAATTAACCAACCATACCATTAAATGTCAAGTTATGTACCTGTCTTTTGATTTGTTTGACATGGATTAGAACGGGCAAAGAAATATATATTTTGCTAAACATCAGGTAAAAATGCTATTTGTTGTAACTATTTTAAGCCTACATATTACTTGCACTTAACAATATTGTACAGTTTAAAAAGTATATATAAAATGATTAATTTCTGAAATTCAAATAGTTTGTATTAGGTGTTTATTGTATATCTGCATAGGAAGAGAAGACATTATAGTTGATTTCCTTGAATTCATCTTGTCTCTCCCTGACTGCCTACCCATTTAGGCTACTGGTCCAAACTCCACATCCTAGCTATGATTAATCTAAGTCAGTCCAAGTAATCCCACCTGTCTTGTTAGCAACTAATTTAGACACCTGGCTCTAAGCACACTTCTAAATGACATTCCAATACTACCTTATGAGTGAACATGTGATCTATGTCTGGCTTTTAAAACTGGTGGAAGAATATCCTATCTAATAAAAGAATAATATGCAAATTAACCATCACTCTGCTACACCACAAGCAACACCCACAAGCCAATCAGGATCAAGTATGCAAACTAACAACTAACCCCAACCAAGATGGCTGCAGCCATGCAGCAAGCAGGAGGGAAGCTTGGTTTCCCTGGCAATGGAGGAAGCCAAGTTTGCCACACACACTGGCGGGCCCAGGCCTGTAGGTGATCAGGCCAGCAAGAAAGGGCTGTTGGGAGGGATCAGGCCTGCAAGGAAAGGCAGCTGGGGGTGATCAAGCTAGCAGGGGAGGTCAGTTAGGACTGACCAGGCAGGCAGAGGAGGGAAGTTGCGGGTGACTGGGCCTGCAAAAAAGGGCAGTTGGATCCAGGCCTGCAGGGGAGAGCAGTTGGGAGGGACCAAGCCTGTAGGAGAGGGCATTTAGGGGTGACCAGGCCTTCAGGGAAGGGCAGGGAAGGGCAAACGAGCTGGTAGGGCAGCAGTTAGGCATCAATCAGACTGGAAGGGGAGTGGTTAGGGGATGATCAGGCTGGTAGGCAGAAGCGGTTAGGGGCCATCAGGAAGTTAGGCAGGTAAGCAATTGGGAGCCAGTAGTCCTGGATTGTGTGAGGGTTCCCAGATAGGAGAGGCTGTAGGTTGGGCTGAGGAACACCCTTCCCCTGTGCATGAATTTTGTGCACTGGGCCTCTAGTTCTTTTACAACTTGAGAGATGCTCTTGCAACTTTTCTTGCAGCAGGCAGAACTGAGGAAACAACTGATACCAGAAGGCATCCTACAACTGCAGGCAGAAGCAGCCTTAGAAGGAAGCTCAACATTGGACCACAGTCTTAGACTAGAAAGAGCCAGGGCCGTCATGATTTTCCTGAACTGTCTTTCTTTCCTCTGGACTTTCAGAGTTCTGAGCTAGTAGAATCTGTTGTATTTAACCATCATGAAAAAGCAAAAAGAAGACCATCTCTAGAAATGTATTATTTTTGAGTTTTTATTTTTATTTTAACTTTGGGTTTGTGTATTTATTTATTGAAATATGTTTCCTTGTTTGTTTTATTTAAGGCTTTCCATTTCAGCAAGACTAGATTTTCAGTGAACATTTTTCTATTTTAAGCTAACTTTTTAAATAGTTGATTTTTAAAAATATGAAAATGTCCAGGATTATAGTGTCATTTTATAATCATAATGCGTGGTATTTTTACACCTGTGATATATATGTATATTTTAAGAAACCACTATTGAAATTATCCTATTATTGTAAGAGCTATTATTCCAAGTCACCCACATACACTCTTTCTCTCTAACTGCTCTTTTTATCATGACACTACTTAGCTCACTTAGGAATCTTATAACCTTCAGTCTACCTCTTATGCAAATCTATTGTATTCTCTTCCAGTCTCTCTAACCATACCTTGTCACTTCTGAAAAAGCTAAATATAGTTTAATTTTGCCCTTTTCATCCTTTAAGATGTTACTATATATATTCTATTCTATACATATACATATACATATACATATACATATACACATACATATACATATACCTATACCTACACCTATACCTATATCTATACCTATATGTATATATATCTTTGGGAAGAGAATATGTCTAGAAAATATATTTTAAAATACATATATATTTAATATTAAAATAGAAAGCAAAAGACAAATCCACAAACAAAGAAAATAAAAATAAATTAACAAAACCTTTGCTAAAATTTCATGGTAAAATTCAGCATAAGAATTGGTGTAGCTCAGTAGTTATGCATTAACCTATGAACCATGTGGTCATGGTTCGATTGCCAGTCAGGGCACATGCCCAGGTTGTGGGCTCGAACCCCAGTGTGGGGCATGCAGAGGGTACCTGATCAATGATTCTCAATCATCATTGATATTTCTATCTCTCTCTTCCTCTCCCTTCCTCTCTGAAATAAATAAAATCAATAAAAACATTTTCAAAAATTGGCAGATTCTGCTTGAGGACATTATGATAAGTTAAGTAAACCAGAGGATCTCATACTATGTGATGTCACTTATATAATGTATCTCTAATAGTCATGCCCATAGAAGCAAAAAAAATAGCATGGTTATCAGGGCCTGGAGGGGAGGAAAAAATGGGGTGTAAAATTTCATTTAGGCAAGATAATAAGCTTTCAAAATCTGTTGCACAACATTTTGTCTATACATAACAAAATTGTATTATACAGATTTCATGTTGTGTGTTTACCATAATGCAATAAAAAAAATCTAATGACAACATCTGTTAAAAGTAAATAAAATAATCTTTCTTATTCAAATGATTTTAAAACATTGAAAGGAATACCAAATTTTTCCTTTAAATTGGTAGCATATGTATTTTGAGGATACTAAATTACAAACTAGAAACCTGTGAAATGAATTAAGATATTTATATTTCAATTAGCTAGCACCTTTACATAAAATTTATTCTAATATGCTACACTAAAAGCAGAAATAATTTATAATTGGACTTTAAGAATAATGTCTATAAGTGCACATAAATGAATTTATATTATTTAAAAGTAACTCTAAAGGCATATGAAATTGTATTATGTTTAAAGTAGCAAAATAACCAATAAAATCAGTTTTTTATCTTTGTGCTACATAATAATATGTATGCTCACTTTTTATAAAACATCATAAAGTAGTTTTTTCTATTGCTGAGAGTCTACACACTCCATAAATATAATTAAGAAATTAAAATTGTAAGCATATATTAGCACTAATATACAATGAAGACATGATAAACTAAACATAGGGAATTTATTATACATGATGATTCATTTTCATTTTTACATATCACCTTGTTTACTCACTATTTTATTATCATATTGGTTCTTAATTTCTCTTTTTCCAGAGCTACAATAAATAGCACCTTACATTCACTCACCCACTTCAGTTTTATAACCATTTGAATGAGGTGCCTAGAATTAATATTCACATTTAGGGGTGAAAAACTGGAGGATTAAAGATATTAATTCCACAGGTGATATTTCTATTAAGAGATAGAGTCAGCATAAGAAGCAGTGGCTATCTGACTTTGGAACCCAATGTTATTAACTCTTACTAGTATGTTTTCTGCTTCCCATTTGTTTGCATGGCTTCACCTGTTATTTTTGGAAATAGTTGACATTTAATTTTCTCTTCTTTTTAAATATGTTTTTATTTATTTCAGAGAGAGTAAGGGAGAGAGAGAAAGAGATGAAAACATCAACACTGAGGGAGAATCATTGATCAGCTGCCGCCTGCATGCTCCCTACTGGAGATCAAGACTGAAATCCAGACATGTGCCCTGACCTGGAATTGATCCGGGACCTTCTGGTTCAAAGGTAAACACTCAACCATGGATTTGCATTGGCTGGGTTAATTCCTTCTTGATTTACATATCATATGGCAGTTAGGTCAGGCCTAGTGAGAGATCTTTCTTTTTCTTGCTAGACATTTTTGAATGCCTGACACATACAAACTAGTCAGCTATCTCAAAATAAAAACCCCAAAATTATTCTAATTATTCAATTGCTGTGCCATACTTTTGGAGGCATCTTTAAAAACATGTATACCTCTCTTCCCCTCACCCTAATCTATTTGTCAGTTGTCGATAAATGTTTGCCAGGATTACTATAAATTGCCAAATCTATGCAATGATTTCAGAGAATTTCTGGTCAAATAATAATTCTCAGTATTTAGAACTAGCCTATATAATAAAAAGATAATATGCAAATTGACCATCACTTCACCACACACAGCGGCTCTCAAGCTATGGGTCGCGACCCCTTTGAGGGTCGAAAGACCCTTTCACAGGGGTCGCCTAAGACCATTGGAAAATGCAGTTATTTACATCACAATGCATAACAGTAGCAAAATTTCTTGGTTGGGGGTCACCACCACATGAGGAACTGTATACAAGGGTCACGGCCTTAAGAAGGTTGAAAACCACTGAACACACAAGATGGCCACCCCCATGTGGTCAAAGATGGCTGCCTTCATGTGGATACAAGATGGCCAGCAGAAGAGGGCAGTGGGAGGGGCAAGACCTGAAAGGAAGGGAAGTTGGGGTCACCAGCCTGCAGGAGAGGGCAATTAGGGGTGACTGGCCTGGCTGAGGAGTGTAGTTAGGGATAACCAGGCCTGCAGGAAAGGACAGTTAGGGGCAACCAGGCTGGTAAGGGATGGCAGTTAGAGCAGTTAGGAGGCCAGCAGGGGAAGGCAGTTGGGGGTGACTAGGCCTGCAGGGGAGGAGTGTTAGGGGTGACCAGGTTGGCAGGGGAGGGCAGTTAGGGGCTGTCAGGCTTGCAGGGGAGCAGTTATGTCTCTATCAGGATGGCAGGGGAGTGGATAGGGTGTGATCAGGTTGGCAGGCAGGCAAGTAGTTGGGAACCAGTAGTCCTGGATTGTGAGAGGGATCCTAGATTGGAGAGAGTGCAGGCTGGGCTGAGGAACACCCCCCTTCCCCATGTGAATTTCATGCACTGGGCCTCTAGTATTCTTATAAAAACATTTTTAGATCTTCCAGAAAATGTAGATCTATTTCATAAGACACCTGGTCCCTGGATGCAGGTATATTATTTTCTCCTCTGGAATAACCACTATATACTATTAATTTCGTATACACACACACACACACACACACACACACACACAACACACACCCTTTCTCTTTTGTTACGCTAAAATCCAAGCAGGGAAAAGTTCTTCACATTGTTGACCTCTTATCTTGTAAATAGAAATTATGATACAAGTATTTGATTATTTTATAAGTTATTTATTTGGTAGTGCTTTTATTTTGTTATTTAACAAATTTTTATCTTAAAAGCCTAAACATGTAAATATGATTGACAATAATAACACATTACTTAGGTAAAATGGAAACACATTACTTAAAAAGGTTGGCTCACTATTGGCTGTAGAAATGACTCTCCCTATTTGGCGCTAAAAAGTAGGATACATTGTCTTTACTTCCCTCACTCATTGTCCTCAATATCTATGCCTCTAGTTATGCCATCTTATAAATCTGATCAATCAAAAGAATCTATGAAACTACACCACCTCTTGTCTTTCTTATAAAGTACCTTAATTTTTCCTTCCTGATTCCTGTCAAGTGAAATGTACAAGTATATATAAGAAACATAGTATATATAAGAAATATACTATGTGAAATATAACATTTGCTAATGTGCATTAGAGCAAATAATACACATACATATTTTCAGGAACATTCTAGAAATAATAACTAGGAAAACTATAGTGCATGAATTTTCATAGTTACAGGTAAGGAAACTCTAATTGAAATTGAAATCTCTACTGGCCTTTCACAGCGACAAAACTTCATATAATTTATTTGAAGTTGTCTTTACATATGCCTGGAGGAATGTGATCCTAATTTGGAAGTTAGTTTAAAAGTCATTCTTTTAAAAATATTATTTTTTTTATTGATTTCAGAGAGAAATGGAAAGAGAGAGGGATAAAAATATCAGTGATGAGAGAGAATCATTAATCAGCTGCTTCCTCCATGCCCCCCACTGGGGATCAAGCCTCTAACCCAGGCATGTGCCCTGACCAGAAATAGAACAGTGACCTCCTGGTTCATAGGACAATGCTCAACCACTAAGCCACACTGAATAGACTAAAAGTCATTCATTCTTAAGTTAAAATGATGAACTACTGCCCTAACTGATTTGGCTCAGTGGATAGAGCATCAACCTGCAGACTGAAGGGTCCCAGGTTTGATTGGGTCAGAGATATGTCCCCAGTGGAGAATGTGCAGGAAGCAACTGGTCAAAGTTTCTCTCTCATCGATGTTTCTAACTCTATCCCTCTCCTTTCCTCTCTGTAAAAAAAAAAATCAATAAAATATATATTAAAAAAATGATGAACTACTTATTGGTTATTAAATGGCTTATTTTAAATAACACTTAATTTTGAGGTAAGTGCTTTATAAATCTCATTTCAGTAATTGAGGTCAAGCAGCCAAAGTCAATCAGCATTATATAATTTCAAAAAATTAAAACACCACCATCAAAGAACAAAATTTTAAAAAGTATATATATTCAGACTTCAGGTTTGAAAAGTATGGCTCCTAGTACTGGCAATATCTTTGGCTGTATATGTGACTTTGAGGCAAAGTACGTGTTTTCTTTGTATGCCTGAAATACTACTATTCCAACTATGCAAATGATGTGTGTGTTGGGAAGTGAAAATGGGGGTGCAACTAATAAGTGCAATTGCTCCCGCTCACTGCAGAGAGGCCAGTGCAGATAGATGGTATCAGGGAGATATTTGCCATCTGGTGCTCTGAGGAATAAATACTGAAAAGGGAAAGTTGGCCAAAAGAAAAAGATCAAAGAAAAAAAATTACTCTGTTTCCATCTTTGCTTAGTAGTTGATTATTAAGTGCTGTTTTTGAGGTAACAAATCTAGCTTTAATTTTTCAAATCTTTGCGTTAAGAAATACTCAGACATTTTTGTTGATTGTTTTGGAAGGAACTGCATAGCATTTAGGGTTTATTGATAATATGACAAGTCTATATTGGAAGAAAAGATTCTAAATTCAGTTTGGTCTTTTGTGCAATTTTGTCAATGATCTGTTTCCCCCACAAACTCCACTTTTGTTTCTTCTTAAGCAATTTCTTCTAGTTTTAATTACATAGAATTACATTAGAACATCCCTAAGGAGCTTTTGTTTTTTCATATCAAGCAAACTGTCTCCTTTGTTTTCATAACACTTCAAGAAAATCAGCCAGTTCTTATTTGCAGGTCAGTCCTCACCATAATGAAAAGATTCTGGTGATTAAATTGGCAATATTGTTCCCGTGTGTGTGGTTTTCACAAAACCTAAAAGGCTGTACCTACGTGGGTAATCCACGATTACGCACATTTACCAGGCAAACTTGTAGGGTCAGCAATTACTAACCGTGCATACAACATTAGTGTTGCTTCATTTTGAAGAAAACACAAATAAAGTGGCTGTAACTACCTCTTTGAAAGTTCATACTAACAACTTAAAAGAAACGATAATTCAGAGGAAAATAAAAGACAATAGAATCACTCAGCAGAAACATCTAACAGTGTCTGAGCCTCATATGAATAGATCATCTAAACGATCTCAAAGATTCTCAAACAAGGAAAAATACATCCCTGTATATCCTTTCCAAATGTGACAAAATAAGTTCAACACTAAAAATAAAACAAATTGAGACCCATTTTCTGTCTGTCTTTTAATAAGGCAGAAGTGAATGATATTGTATGATCTTTAAACTGTTACTCTAAGTCCTTTTTAAAATTAACTCTAGAATTTCCATTGAAACTAAGAATTATAACCTTTTAAAGATTTCTAATGTTCTTTTAAAAATAGTCATCATAAGACAGTTTATCAAGTCTACAACATAAGATTGGGAAAGTTTCCGAATTTTATAGCTGTCTTATATCTTGAAGCCAAAATGTTTAACGAGTCTCTTGGTTCTAATGTTCTTAACTCAATTTAATGCCTGAGCATTTTAGATGAGAGACATTTTTATCACTATAACAAAAATTGTGACTTTAATTTTAATGACTCCATAAAAAAATGTATCAAATATGTTGTGAGGACTTTTCAAAAATGGACTAACAGGCATACTCCCCCTTTTCCCCCCAAGGTTCCCTACCTTTGCCTTTCTCTCCCCCATGCTCCTAGGGCCCATCTTTTGCCTCTGTAACTTGCTTTCTGAAAGCCAAGCTGACTCACTTTGACTATCTCTGTACCTTTTTAAGTAAACTTTCTCTTTTAATTTGAAAAAAAAAGTTACGAACCAACAATTTAGAAACCCATCCATTTTGTCTTAAAAACTTTCCTTCAGCTCAGTATATGAATTAACCATTTATTTACACATAGCAGCTTTTAAAAATAAATCTGAATTGCAGTTGGAAATCCAGAATAAAGGTTTTCAACAGTCAGCTCACTTTTTGAAATGAATTAATCATAGACTATCAAAGACTGTATCCCCATTCTCACTTTTTTTCTTTACAGTAATAGTTTCCTATTAAATACAAGAAAGAATATTAATTTGAGAAAAAATTGTAATTTTAATACTTCCTTATCTGTTTTAAGTAATACTTGATATTTTCAATAGTTTTATTACAGGAACCTCTTTCACATCCCGCGTGGTTCAGGGTTCAGGCTCAGGATTCGAGTTCTGGAGGAAGCTGCATACAAATGAATAAGACTAGGAAAATATTAATTTGGGAATCTTGGGGGCCAGGCGGGAGCCCACTTCTAGAAGGAGGACTACCACTCACTCTGGCCTTGCAATCCCTTTTATTAAGGTTTGGGATCCACCTATAGTCAGTAATAGCCAATCAGCAAGGATTTACATAAGATTGACAGATGGAAGTTGCTTCAGCTGCCAATATCTGAATCAGAGGAAAATGGGAGGCTTCCAACATTTTATGAGAAATATTTGCTTATTTAAGTGTTTTTTTAAATTTTATTTTGCACCTCCATTTAATTTTTTATTATGTTTTTTATTAATTTTTTGTGGGTGACATTGGCCAATAACATCATATAGGCTTCAAGTATACAATACTATGACACATCCATCATCTGTATAGTGCCTTGTGTGCACACCACCCAAAGTCAAATAATTTTCCATCTATATATATTTACCCCCTTTTATCATTTAGTATGCACCTCCTTTTCCTTCTGCTAACCACCACAGTTTATTGTCTGAATTTATGAGTATTTGTTTGTTTTACCTGTTGTCCCAGTTTTAAACTGAATAGTTTTTAGATAAATGAGTTATCTATAAATACTGTTCACTTTTTTAAATATTTAGAAATGATTTTAGAGTATTATTAAATATTTGAAAACATCTATGATTATTGGAGACATTTTAAAGAAGGTAATATTTGTTAAATAAGTAAATAATTCACTTAATGGGAGAGTTTTATGAAAAAATTAGTATTTATTTTAATAGCTAAAATCAAAGAAGAAATTAATTGTGCTTTAAAATACAGTGGTATCTCGAGATACGAGTTTAATTCATTCCATAATCTTGAGGCGTGGGAAACTATGAGACGCTCGAGTCCCATTAACCTGTTAGGTCCTATGCAGCCGGACATCTGCGTCCTATCTCAAATGTTGCTCGTATTTCAAAGCAAAAATCCCTCACTTGATGGCTCGTATCTCAAAAATCTCATATGTTAGGGCACTTGTATCTCGAGGTACCACTGTATAAGAATTAATCGTCATAAATAAATACAAAGTTTGCACTGGCGAACTCCAGGGAGAAAGAGCACACTAGGTCCTCCACCCTAAGAGTTTTAAGGATGGAGATTTTAGGGAAAGTCTCAGGGGAAGATCTCAATAGAATATGCAAACACTGAGCCATACTGATGGGGATCTAGGTATTTTTCTATTTATAATTTAATAGCTTAATAGCATTATAGTCAGAGAATGTCATATATGTGATTTCAATCCTGTGAACTTTGTTGAGATTTGCGTTATGGCCAAATACATATTCAGTTAATAAAATTTTCATGTGTGCTTAAAAAAAATTAGTCATCATAATCAAATCCATAGTACTTTTTACCAAAAATTATTTTTCTGCTATTTGAATATTACAATCATTTATTTAAAAAATAAATCTGAAAACATGTATTTCAAATCATCAGTGCTGTTAATGATCATATTATGAATATAAATAAAACCATAGAAATCAACAGACTTTCTAAATGGCTATATTCTCATTTTGTTTACCTTTGATGGTACAAATGTTATGAAATGCTAATTAAATTCCACAACTTAAAAATACTGGCCATCAAGAGACATATGAAAACATGCTCAAAGTCACCAATTATCCGAGAGATGCAAATCAAAACAACAATGAGATACCATTTCACACCTGTCAGAATGGCAGTCATCTACAAAGCAAGTGTTGGTGAGGATGCAGAGAGAAAGGAACCCTTGTGCACTGCTGGTGGGAATGCAGATTGGTGCAGCCACGGTGGAGAACAGTATGGAGTTTCCTCAAAAAACTACAAATGGAATTCCCATTTGACCCAGCAATCCCACTCTTAGGAATATATCCTAAGAAACTAGAAACACCAATCAAAAAGGATATATGCACCCCTATGTTCATAGCAGCACAATTACAATAGCTACAATTTGGAAACATCCTAGGTAACCATCAGCAGATGAGTGGGTCAGAAATAGATGGTACATCTACACAATGGAATACAATGCTGCTATAAAAAAGAAGGAATTCTTACCATTTGCAGCAACCTGAATGGAACTGGAGAGCATTATGCTAAATGAAATAAGCCAGTCAATGAAAGAAAAACACCACATGATCTCACTCATTTATGGATAATAAAGAACATTATAAACTGATGAACAAAAAGATAGATATAGTGGCAGTAAAGCAACAAACAGACTGTCAAATTACAGCAGGAAGGTTAGGGAGAGGTGGGGTAGATAAGAGATCCTCCAAAGGACTTGTATGCATGCATATACGCATAACCAATGAACACAAGACACTTGAGGGTTAGGGTATGCCTGGGAGTTGGGGGGGAGGGGCAATGGTAAGATATGTATACATGTAATACATTAATAAATTTTTTTTAAAAAAATACTGGTTATAATGACCATGTCTCTAATCCCTTCAAGTATTTGGTCATATGTAAACTTATGTTAGCAACGTTTACTACATTTACAACATTTTAATGACTTGTATTCAGGGAGTACTTTGTGAATTCTGAGACTTGAATGGTAAAATGATAATGCGTAGACAATTCAAGTAGACAGGTAGCTTGGCAAAAAACAAAATGTCATAAGTATTAAGTTTATATCATAGGAAGCCTAAACTATAATTGACCAACCATACTTAGGAGTCATGTAAGACTTAACAAAGGGAAGACAGTTTGAGTGTGGACTTGAGGTGGCATAGTTAGAATAAGTACTTTGCTTTTTTAAACATCCTAGTTTTTTGCTAACACATACTGTATAATTTTTCATTTAAGTAAGTACATACTAATATAGCCAAATCTATTTTCCATAACAACTCTTCTCTTTTTAAACATTAGTTATTTCCTATTCTTCAGTTCACTATTATGTCTAATGAACATTTTTATGTATATTTTTATTAAGAAAAATACCCTAATAGGGTATTTGCAAAAGTGATGAGTACTTTTTATAAAAAGTACTTTGTTTTTGAAGTTGCCTTCTCTTTTCTGATTGTTGCCAATTTCTAATTTATATTTTTGAATGTTAATTTAATACAAGGTCCTCATCTGGTTAGTAGCCTGTAGAGTGTCATGCACAAAATGGGCACAGAATCTAGATGTTACATTTCAAAAATGAAGGAGATATTTCTTTTATGTAGTCAAAATGCCTTACTTTATATCTAAAATATTTGATAATCCAAGAAATTAATTAACTTGCTCAAGAATAACCATAATAAGTGTGAGAGAATTGACTATCGGATCATGGTCTGAGCAGCACACAGACTACTCACTCCATTATACTTATCACTCCATTATACTTCTGCGCATGGCTGAAATTATCTAAAGGTTGTTTTTTTTTGTTGTTGTTAGTTTTACATTATGTTTTCAGCTCATATGAATTTAGGAAGTCATTTGTTTTCTATAAGATTGTAATGGTATCTGATATTTTCACCACTTCTTAAATTGTTCTCAAGCTTACCAGATTTGACACTTTACAAAGGTAATCTCTCCCTTTGACTGTGAGCTATATTCTAGGCCTTTGTATTAACTCTTCACTCATATGATTTCATAAATTCTGATGTAAAATAGATGAGATAATTGGTACTTAGATAAAATGACTTTCTTGTTACCATAAAGCTAGTAAGTGATAGAGTCAAAGTTGCAAATTCTATTCTTTATGCCATAGTGCTCATACTAACATATGACAGACCCTATAAAGATCCATCTTTGCTCCTGACACTACCTCCTCTAAAAATCCCAGCTGTATCCTGGATGATAGAAATCATCTCCTAAACGTTTTAGCTTCTTCCTCATTAACAATCATTAATCAAAATAAATTTTTAATGTAAATTTGATCATGTAACCTATCCTTGATTTTTCTTCCTCTCTGTCTCAGATAATAGAGCTCAGTTTGGAAAATAAGTTAGCCAGGCCAAGAAGAGGTGTCAGGATACTACAAGTTGAAGAAGTAGCCTATGTATATGCCTCATCTTTCCAAAAGGCAAGTTAGTTTGAGGGTTTGCAAGTATAATTGGAGATTTTCAAAGTTGTCTTTGAAAGTATATAGCTTAATATATATGGAGATCAGTACATGAATGGTGGAAGTCAGATGCTTGTGAATCATGCTGGAGCTTTACTTGTGACATATAATTTGATTTGCATTTTATAGAGATAACCATTACAGTGGTGAACAAATAAAAATATGGAGGAAATGTCTTGTGATAAGACAAGAGCATGGATTCCTTTTCTGAAACTATTGTATTAATGCAGGTGAGAGGTAGTGAAATACTAAATTATAATAAAGCTAATGAGGAATAAGTGCAAATATAGTTAGAATACTAAGGACATTGAATGAAGAGAACTTGATTGATAAAAGAATCATCTTAATATTGAGTGTTCATCCCCATTAAATTATTGCAATAATTAAAAAGTAGAGTTATTGATGCATGTTAGAACACCAGTACATAATTTAATAAAATAATCTAAAAATGGTAACTAAGCCAACATCAATAGGAATATATGCAAATTTGGAAATTCTCTGTAACTTTTATTTTTGTATTAATATATATTTTCTATTGGGCTTATTCACTTTTGATATCCTAAAATAAATTTAAAGATATATTGCCCTTAGCTCCAAAATAAATTGAAAAAGTCTATAAATGATTTACCAATTTGGCTTCTATGAATTGAATTTCCATTTTATTTCTTATTGCTCACATCTTTTATAGTACTGTCACTCTTCTTCTTTATTAATATGACTTGGTTGAAGTTTCTATAAATGTGAAAAATTGAGTTGAGTGGAAAGAAACTTATGCGAAGTCATAGATTCTTTAGTATCTTATTTTATCTACTATCTAGTAGTGGCATAAACTTGTGAAAGTGACTTCTTATATTTAGGCCTGAGAAATTAAATCAATAATAGGGCTACCTGTCTTGTAAGAATACTTTGAAGGCCAAACTAATTAAGTTGAATGGAAAAGCTTTGGAAATTGTAGAGTGCCCAATAAAAGTATTAAATTGGCTTGTATTTTATTCCAAACTCAGTTATACCTATACAGAACCATTTGACAAATGCATGTAATCCATATAAAGAAAATAACAGTGTTTTCTTCCTTAGAGTCTTAAAGTTTACAGATTTAGTAGCACTTTCTTAGAATTATAAAAATATTATAGCTCCAAGCATCAAAAATCACCAACTTGAATATACTGGAAAAATAATTAAAACTATATTCTTCTTACACATGTGTATTGAAGTAGGAATACACTACTTATAAGTAGTGTTCTATGAGTTGAGGTGAATTTCTCATTTATAGGTAGTCTTAAAATTTACCATTATATATTCAGTAATAATGCATGTACTTATCTATTTATCTCATCACTTTGTAAGAGGCTTCTCTAAGCGGAGCCATACTCTGCAAATGCTGGAAAGCAATTTTGCTACTGCAGAATGGACTGTTGAAACCTGGCTGGCTTATTAGAGACAGCCCCAATAAGATATTAAGATATTAGCATTAGAAGGCATCTTCATGACCATCTCCAACCATAAGTCTCACACATAATGTTATCTTTAATTTCAATATAGAATGAACCTATCAGCAAATAACAAATTCAATGCCTCCAGCTCATCCTTTTGTGTGACTATTCAACTAGCATGTTCTTAATGTAAAAATAAAATCCTTGTGCAATCTTATCCTTCATTCCAATACATGTTTTCTGGCTTTAACACTTATCTTCTTACCCCTTAAACAATACATTTGCAGAAATCTTCTCTATATCTTACCTCTTTCCTAAGATATAATTTCCTGTTGTGTTTTTTTTTTCAGCTATTTTTCATTTGCATTGGTAGGAGTTGGCTGTACTTGCCTTGGAAGTCTGTCTTAGGCATGTTCCACCAGAATTCAGGATGAGACACCCTGTAGTTTAGATGCAATTCAGTAAGAACCAAATAATTAACTGCAACTGTTAAACATATTGTCTGGATATTTTTTTTCTATTGATGAATGTTGAGATTGCAACTCTGAAATTATTGACCCTTAGGATCATGAACACAATTAATACCTTAAATGCATTTCATGTAAACTGCCTTTAAAGATGTACCTTTCAACTTACCATTTAATAGTTTTGTTTCTGAATCTAAGCATCTTTAGCTGTGGCTGTGTTATATTTCATTTTGACAGTCTTGGGCCATTTACTAAACCTATGGAGACATTTTTCAGTCCCAGTTTTATGTCAGTCACAGTGTGACAGATTTAATAAGCACTATTTCTTATATCCTCTTGCAAGTCAGTGTTAAAATGCTGAACAAGAAAAGATCAAGGACAGCAGAGTTGTTGTCTAATGAAATAATGTATCTGAAAGTGCTTTGCAAACGCTATTTTATATTCAGCTTTGGTTCTGTATTCTTCCTTTTTTTTATACATACAACTTTATAATCTGACCGTAAGGGAATTTCTTCCTGTACAGTCTTCATGGTTTCCTTAACTTTCTTTCCAGTAACCTCTTTGTCATCAAAATAATTCCTAATTGCATCATATGGATTTTACTTTCAGAACTTCTCTTTGGAGTCATCTTTTCTCTCAGAAACTTTAACTTCAGAAGTTAACTCTTTTGAATATTTCGCTATATTATTTACCTTTATTTGCTTTTAAAATATTTAATTTGTATTTTTTTAGTGTCTGTTATAGGTAGCTGAATATACTTGATGCTGTAGGGCATGGAGTTACCCATGGGATGTTGCTGGACTTCAAAGAGCTTACAGGTAGACAGAAGACCTGAGGCACATGATATACCATTAGTGATTCATTATAAATGTGGTATCTCTCACTCCATTCTCATAGGTCTTCCCTTTAGTTAAAATATGACTTTAAACTCCCCCCTCTCTTATTTCAACATAAGAAGTAATCCTTGTGCTTCTAGATATTTTCTACACCCATATTATGCCACAGTCCAGTGTTGAAGTCACTGAGTAATGTATAAGCTCTAGTGTTCTTAGAGTGACCATTGAAGCATGTTCTCTCTGTTTCCTTATATGGGTAGATGGATGGATGGTTTGATATATAAGTATACTTATTTATATAGTGTTCTAATATATATTCAGAGGGAGGCACACATTAAGAAAAATCTGCTTTGTACATATGTGCATAGAGTAGATGTTGCTAATATAAAATACTAGAGGCCTGGTGCACAAAATTCATGCACAAATTAGGGGGGAGTGTCCCTCAGCCCAGCCTCTGGCCAGAGATGTCTCTCTCTTGCTGGAACCCCAGCCCCTCCCTCCATGCAATCGGGGTGCAGAACACTGGGCTCTCATTGCCAGGGGGATGCTGCCAGCATCTCTCCCACCCCCCACCACTATGAGTGCTGCCATTTTTGTCATGAAGTAAAGGTTAATTTGCATATTACTCTTTTATTAGCTAGGATAGCTATTTCTAATATACTGTATATATAGTATGCTTTTGTGTGAGTTTAATTTGTGTATATTATAAATGCATTTATTTGGATTTGTACATTTTAAGTAAATTTTATCTTTAATAGAATTTATTAAGAATTTTCTTCAGAGTTTAAAATAATTTTAAAAAAGGAACTACCACCACCACAACAAAAACACAGGACTCCTATCAACACTATTAAGCTTTCTCTCTCACTCTTTTAAATCTCCTTGCATTTCCCAGCACCAGAAATCCACATTTTCTTTTCTTTTTTAACTTAAAAAGGAAAGGGTATCAAGTGAAGAGTAGGTAAAGATTCAACTCTACTCAGCACAGCAGGGTATACAGCAGTTCATCATTTATCATACCACATTTTTCTGTCCCTTATAAGGATGCCACTGATGCACTCAGGTATGCAAAGCTAGTAGCAAGTCAGCCTTTTTTATTGACTATTGGACTTTAGCTCTTTCCGAGATGTTTTTTGTTTGATTTTTTTTGTAAGGTATACTGTATTACAAATATAGTTTGAAAACCACCAAATTATTCATTGAAAATGTAAAACTTGGTGTTCTGGATATTCCTATACAATGAATGAATGCTGAGAGTACAGCCTTGGAATTGTTGACTGCCAGGTCCCCTAAGGTGCATGATGAATCATATGTAGATTGACTGCAGTTGTGAGAAATAGCAGAGATCCTCATATACCCTACACCTAGTTTCTTCCAATGGTAACATCTTGTATAACTGTAGTACAATAGCTCAAAAAAAAACTGAACTTATTTGGATTTTACCAGTTTTATATTTATTTGTATGGGTACATATTTAGTTTTTTATAGGTATGTATGAAAGTCAAAATTCAGGATAATTCTATCAGCATGATACCTTCTGCTACCTTTTATAGCCACAACCACCTCCCAATTCTATCCCTAACTCCTATCTAGTATATATAATTTTAAAAGAAGAAATGCACCCATGTATTATTTGTGTAATGAATATTAATAAACAAATGGTACACACACTTCCTCATCTGCATGTTAAGGAACTAGAGGCCTGATGCATTAAAATTTGTGCAAGAGTAGGTCTTTCCCCAGCTGCTGGCACCAGCTTCCCTCAGGTACCCGGGACCCGGGCTTCCCTCCTCCCACCACCAGCAGGTACCTGGGACCCAGGTTGGTTTCCCTTGGGCTGCCTGCAGGCATCCCGAAACGGGGCTGGCTTCCCTCCAATCCCAGCTTCATCAGGAAAGACATCTGGAATGATGTTCAGAAGACACTCAGTCTAATTTGAATATTATACTTTTATTATTATAGATTGATCTGGATTCTACACATTTATGCATGAATAAGAAGTCAGAATTTCATGTTTTAAAACTCTACTTACTGTATTTGAAAAATTGTTACGTTTAGAGGAGGTACAGTATAACCGTTCCTAAATAAAATTATTTTTAATTTCACCTGCAAGCGATGAAGTTGTGGAGGAAAAGAAGAAAGGGAGGGATGGGATCCGGAGAGAGAAGACAAGAGGTGGAAGAAAGGGAGGGAGAGAAGGATGAAATGGGGGAATGGGAAAGAAGAAGCCAGGGAGGAAAGAAAGAAGAGCTAGTGAGAAAGGAAAGAAACATTGTATTATCTTTTAATTGAAAAGATTATTATCAAGGTGACACACTGACATGCAAATTAGGGTGACCATGATAACTGTCTGCTGACCTTTTCCAATTCACAAAATGAGCAGGGAAGCTGCATTTTATTTTTCCCTGCATTCAAATGAACAGAACAGGACTGGCATCTACCTAATAAAAGAGTAACATGCTAATTGCCATACCTTCACTATGCCCACTAGGCAATCACGAGTGAGTATGCAAATTACCCCAACAAAGGTAGAGGGTTAATTTGCATACACAAGCGCCAAGAAGCTAGGGGTGGGACACTTGTATCATCACATGGCAACAATGCAGGTGTTCTGCACCACTCCAGCTGCTCTGAGCCTCGGGGCAGTATGGGAAGGCAAAAAGGCAGCTCTGGAACAGAGAGGAAAGGCGGTGCCAGCAGCCAGGGTAAAGAAGGCCCATTCTTGCATATGGATCTTCATGCATCAGGCCTCTAGTATTGTCATAACAGACCAACAGCCAGAACAGGGAGAAAGAAGTAAAAGAACAATTCTCTCATTTCACCAAGGGATGCAAATGTGGAAGGAACCACCAAGGTCCAAAATGAGCAAGAGAATTCCAGACAGAAAGATTTCAAGGGCCTAGAAATCTGTCACTATGGGCCCTTTGCTATCATGCCCAGAGATTAAAGTGGATGGTGCCACTTGGTGGGGCTTCTGTGGTGAAGGAGACTTATTCATTCACCCTTGGTGAAGAAATTCACCCAATTGTGATCATGCAGCTGGATTCCTGGACAGAGGGCAGTGGCCTCCACGTGTCTGAGTATATGTGAGACTCCTGTGGTGACCTAAGAGTGGGTGTTGGATTGTGCAGCCCTCTGCCAGGGCCAGTCAGGAGCTGACACCTACCTGATACCCCAGACCCCTGGAGTTGCTGTGGATTCCCACCAGCCATGTGTGTGCTGTTCATATAGCCTGTCTCCACACGGCCCCATGTAAGAGCTTTAGATATGATCTTTTTGTTGGTCCTGGGAGCCCCTCTTTTGTCTTTCCACAGTCCTGGTTGCTAAATGTTTATGCACATCAGCCTGAAAAGAACTTCTGTCTATGCAAGGGTCCCTTCAATATTTTCTGCTTCAAGTCTCCCTTTGAGATCTGCCCTGAGCATACAATTGTGGTAATTTTTCACCTGAAAAGAATTTTAAATGCCACCAATTGAGCAAGATGCTGATTCATTATTTATCAGCCTTATTCCTGGTACTGGATTTTTGGCTCAGAGCTGGGGAAACAGAATAGCTGGCTCAATAGAATAGCTAGTTTCCTGAGTTTGTTTCTCTAAAACCTTAGGTTCATAAATACCAAGAGGCAAACCCTTACATGGAAGGTGAGTACTTAGGGATGCGACTTAATGTCAGGACAGCCCTCGGGTAGCTCTCAAAGGTGGAAGTGGAGCATTAGGAAGGCATTCAGAGGCAGGTAATGGATATAATATGAGACTGAATTAGAGGGGGGAGTCATGCTCGCCCTGATCTTTAAAAGGCTGGGTAAGATCTTGTGTCTGAAGAGAGTCTTCTCATTCCCTGTTGTTAATAAATAAAATGCTTACTGTTGTAGCTGTGACATGTAATCCACTCCTCTTGAAATATAAGATCTCTAATATGAATATTTCATGTCTGTAAAGTGACGGATCCCACCAGCAAAGGAGCTATTGCTTTCCTTGAGGTAATTTTTCCTTTGGCTCCCCACTGCTAACAGTACAGCTTCATAAATAATTTCTTTTGCTGAAGGAAGAGAAAGTGTTTTCTATAAACTCATTATCCGGGGTTGTTTATAGCTGTTAGAAGGATAAAGTCTTCCTTAGTCCCTCAATGTGTGAGGGCAGTGCAAACTTGATTGTACAAAATATGTTTTATAAATGCTGTACTATTCATCTGCAAATGAACTTGGTAGCAAAAATACTTAAAAAATAGATATGCCAATCAAACTTGTATCTTGGAAGAAAAAATATGTTCCTAGAACTTTGCAATTCAAGAACAATTTTAACAGAATAAATTATATAGTGAATAATTTATATATTAATTTTTTATTATTATTTATAACCTTTTAATTGTCATTTAAGAAAATGTTTGTTATGCAAAGAAAAATAGCTCTATAATCTTTAGGTAGGCCTTATTTTACATTTCTCTTAATTTTTTATTAGAATTTTGCAACCAAATTTACTGTCGGATATTTTTTTTGTAATTAAAGTTAAATTTTGATAGTGCATTTTGTTTCTTCACTAAGTCAGTTACAAACTAATATCTGTTTTGTTACAATGAAAAATGTTATTTTAAATGATCATTATGAAATGTGATTAAGTTAGATCCTTAATAACGTATCAAAGTCAACCTCACCTCTACTTATCCTCTGTCCCTCTTACCTTTTGTTGTAACTTATTGAAATATACCCATCATTTAAAGTTATTTTCTTGAGTTGTTTAATGGGAATTACAAAGACTGTAATAGAAATTTTCAGGTCATCAAGTGTTATGTTTTATTTAACTGCTGAATGCTTGCTATTAGAGGAAAGGATGATTAGTTATTTTCATTTACACTGTGACATTTACATTAAGCAATGAATGCTCTACTGTTGTGTTAATTTATTTATCATAGGATTCCAAATGTATGTAATAATTTGTAAATATTTTCTTATGTTTGAGTATATAATATTACATTTGCATTCAATAATACAAATGCATTTCCATATTCAATCATGAATTTATCTGAATATTTATGCATTAAAAACTCAATGTGAAATTATTTTATTCTATATTTATTCCTTAAGTATTTTTAAATTATTCCTCTTTTAAACAAACAAAAAACCAACACGTTTTATCAATTTTTAGAGAGTGAGGAAGTGAGAGAAAGATAGAGAAACATCTATGAGAAAAGAAAACATCAATTGGCTGCCTCCACAGTGTGTCCAGCAGGACCCCAGCAGCAAGTTAACCTACCAGTTGGAGCATCTAATCCCTGTTATCCAGTGCATATCATAGAAACTGGCCCAATGGTCAAATGAACGATCTGACATTTAGCATATTGGACTTTTATTATATAGGATGACTATTAAGTAAATGAGTTGCAGTGAAACAACTGTCTTTTGCATCATGGGCATCAAATATCTGCATTATTAAATGTTTAATTTTAATCATTTTTACACAAAGTAAACATAATTAAAGACTACTGTATAATACCTCCTGCATGTTATTTATTTTGTACCTTTAAAGATAAGATGGAGAGAGACTGGTAATGATACCATTTGGTGGATTCATAGTTGTTCAATCTCTATGGATCTTTAAATTGAAGAAATTATTTAAGATCATGTTACTTTTATATTTGGATATTTCAAGGATTTCCTTTATGTTAAATAGGTTAAAACTCGGGGCAACTTTAGAAAAAGCTTCCTGAGGGAAACAATATGATTTCATATTTACAAAGGATATAGCACCATGGTTAGTACTTTCAGATATTATGTCTTGAAATAATTACAGCTTTTTGTAATATTATTGCATAGTTGTTGTTTTTTTTAAAAAGAAAAACTGAGTGATATGATCATTGCTATGATTCTACTAAGGTTTATAAGATGTTAACATCCTGCTTTTACTGATAGTGAAATTGGGATCAAAATACAGACAGTCCCTTACTTATGATATCCAACTTAAATTTTTCAACTGTATGATGTGTGAAAGTAATTTCATTCAGTAGAAACTGGGCTTCAAATTTTGAATGTTGATCTTTTCCTTGGCTAGTTATATGTGGTATAATACTCTCCCATGATGCTGGACATTGGTAATGAGCCACAGCTTCCAGCCAGCCAAGTAATCATGAGGGTAAACAAACAATACTCTACAGTGTTTTCATTGTTTAGATGATTTTCCCCAATGGTAGACTAATGGGAAGGTAGGCTAGATTAAGCCATGATGTTCCTAGGTTAGGTGCATTAAGTGTATTTTCAACTTAAATTATGTGTTTTGGGGATATAACCCCATGAAAGTTGAGGAGCATCTGTATATGTTTAGACAGCTTAGCAAAGACAAAAGGGGAAGAAAGTTCTATTAGGGACTGGAAGGGGTCATGAGTTCCAGTTTTATGAAAGATATTCTGTAATAACTTCCAGAGCTTTGCCAATTTCATGAGTTCTTTCAGAGTTTAGTATTGTCATTCAAGATAATCATTAGAGGGAGAACCATATTTCTTGGAATACATGTACATACATATTTTGCAAGATTTTCTGGAAGAAGGCAAACATATCAACCTGGAATTAAGAAATCAATCAGAATTTCTTATGTTTTATTTTGTCAAGAAGAAAAGGAAACACTGGAAAAATTGTATTATTCTAATTCCAATCTAACTGTTTTTGGCATTACACTGGTCAAAATATATGGACTAAAAAAAGCACATTATTAAGTTTCTGTACTATAGAATTATGTTTTTCTGAAATCTTATATCATAAAATATAAGAGCATTGATTTGTAGTCAGAGAGACCTAAGTGAAAATCCCAGCTTTGTCAACCAGAACTATATTAACTTGCCAAGGGTTAGTTGAAATATTTCTACTCCTGCCTCTTATACCAGTATATAGGTAAATGTAATTTATCTCATTTTATTATTGAGAGGATGAACTTAGATAACACATATTTTCATAGTTGTCACACATTAAGTGCATAATAAAGGTATTAGAAATAAAGGAAATGTTATCATTAATAGATAACATAACAATACATAAAAGGAAGTTTCTCTGAGAAATTATAATTTAGATAGGATTATCAGTTACTATACTCTTCAAGCTAAAATGAATACATGTAAACACTGTTGGTCATTAATCCTTTTTTGTTGTTGTTAGGATAATTATAGGAACTATATATATATATTTTGCTATCATAATAAAATAATACAAAGCATCATTATAAACTCAAATTTACTCTTGCTTTATATTATCTCTTTACTACAGAAATGAGGACATAATAGAGTTTCCAAAACAATGAGGCTTCTTGTTCTAAACATTTCACTTCTAGAAATTTATTACATATGTATTTACTCATAGATACATGTATATTGACATTGATTAAATCACTTTATAATAAATAAATCTAGAAAGTTATTAATTTTCAATTGAAACACATGAGCAAATTCTGTTATATGATATGAGAGATATTTATTGATACAATGGATGGGGTTTCTAATAGAAGTCAGAAATAGAATGATCTCCATGATGTGTTAAATGAAGAGCATAGGACAAACAGGATACTGTAGTCTAGATATGTGTAAAAATCTATGGAAACATACCTTTAAGTATGTATGAAATATTCCTTAGAGGACATTCTGAAATGCGAAATTAGTTCTTTCTGAAAGGAATGTATCTTGCTTTGGAGGAAAATTTACTTTCAGATTTCTTGTATTTTTTGCATGCATGTAAAGTTTTAAATATTCATAGAAAGAAAGAAATGACAAGGCAAAAAATAGCTGTCTCAGAGTGGTTAGTGCATGATTGCTTTATATTTGTATGTGTATGTCATAAGTTATTCTATAATTTTATAATAAATATATTTTATAATATAAAATTTAAAAAGATTATTTGTTGACACTTTTAAAAGATGATTTGAAATGAACTATAACTTACTTTTATTTAACTTTACTATTAATCTATGCATTGTTGTTTAGCATTTCTGAATAATTTCAGTGTAAAGTTAGGCAATAGTTTAAATTTATTTTTAAATTAAGACCTAATTATTGGATATCTCAGGACGTTATAATCACCCTCTTAAATTTTGACTCTGTAAGTTTATTCAGACATCTTTACAAATGAAAAGAGCAGGGACAATAAATCTAACCTGAGTTGTCTTTGTAACATCTCATACATGTTTTGTTATTATTATTGTTTTGTAACTTGGAAATGCATTATTCCTCACTTTTGCTTCTGTAGATGAAATAAGTCATAGCTTAGTAAAAATACAATGCTTTTATTCATTTCAAGAACATTTTTATAAATTCAGCTCATTTTTTCAGTAAGAATGATAATAGTTGAGAATCAGCTGATTCTATTATAAGGATCTTTGGGGGGTAAATATCGTGTTATAAAGAATTAGGTCTATTATTATTTAGATTGAACCTTCAGAAATAGAAATCAACAATATTCTGACAGAAAATTAAAATACAAGTGGCATAACTGTGTATTTTTTTCATAGACTTATGTGTTGAAATAAATAGTTTATCTATTGAAGAAAAAAACAGGCAATGCAACATAAGACTATTAGCTTCATGAGGGCAGGATTTAAGAGCTTTATTTTGTTGATATATCCCCAGGGTCATGTATCTGGTGCATAGTAGGTGATGATTAAAAATTTGTTGACTAAAGGAAATTTTTTAACATTTGCTTGCAAGTTGATTTAATAGAAATATATAAATAAAATTGAACTACATATCTGTTGATTGTTAACTATTTTCAATTATGAGATAAGAAGACTCCTTCCAAAATGAAAAGCAGACTGCAACATATCTATTGAAATCAAAGCATATATACTGCACATTCCTCTGGAAAGCCTCATTATGCACATCTATTTAAATTCCATTTAGTGATATACCTGATACAGTTTGAGGTTGATCACACAGTTAACAGCAACTATATTTATCCAAGTTACTTTCTAAACATATTTTGATACGCCTTTTTTGTGCTTGTCTCCTCTGAAGAGTCCCTGTAACCATTCAGCCAGGTGTTGGGAAGCCATGCAGTAGCTGAGCACCCTTACTTCTGACACCAGTCTCAGATTCAGTTTTGGAGATGCTTTCACCCTGTCGGTCTTCTGCAGCAGCCAGGCAGAGTGCTGACTCCTTCACAGCAGTGAGGAACTCTTCAGGCTCCAGAAGTAAGTTAATTGCCTTCCTTTTGATCATTGCCAATGGGAACTTCTTCCAGTTAAAAAGAATGTTCTAATTGTTGCTGATTTCTGTGGTTGAAAATCATTCATTGCTAATTGTGTTTCAAAGCTAAATTTATACAGGGTGTCCCAAAAATGTGTATACACTTTCACAGCTGAGAGCTCAATTTTGAAAATGAAACGTATTTTAATAAACACTATCTTTGTAATTATTCAAAGTGTACGTATACATTTTTGAGACACCCCATATTTCTTAATGATAAATAATAACCTATAGGTCTATGGTTTTTTTGATGAAAAGGTACATACCGAGTACTTACATAGTGTTATTTATTTCTAGTAAAATTATTGGCAGGAAAAAAATGGATTTGTTAGTATAAAAAAACCTGACAGACTTCCTTATTCTACTGAAATAGAAGAAACAAGCTAATTTTTATTTAACATCAACTGTGTTCTGGAAACTCTGCTAAGTGTTTGAGCTTATATTGCCTATACTGGGAAACAACCCTTTGAGTGAACAATTGCTGACTTGAAAAGAAATTATGTACATTTTGCTGATTGAACACCAGATAATGACTAAGACTAGTCACATATGTATCTTATGCCTTGGGTTACTATAGAATCAAAAATGGAATTTTCAGTAATGAATTCTCTTTCTACTATTCTATCTAAACATTCTTTATCCAACTCATGTCATACTGCAATATAAAAATAATTAGAAAATGTACAGTATATCTAAAAGTTTTTTATCTACAATAAAAAACAGGTAATATCTTCCCCAAAAAAACACATAGAAGAAACCTTACAAATTAATGTACAAATTGAAACAAACATTATTCACTAATTGTTGTGTGTGTTTTTTTTGCCATCTTTCTGGACATACAAAATATACAATTTTTTATGTCAATGACCTATATCTTTATGGAATTTTCTGTTTTATTAGGATTGTTTCACAATGCATTGCCCTAACTTATATTTGCAGCTTTGAGGAATAGATGGGAAATATTAAAATACTAATGTTTGCACGTGAGTAAACAGATGCAGAATGAACAAATATTTTATCAAAGTACGTTGACTAATGATTTGTAAAGATGAGATAAAATCCTTGGCCTTTTGATTGATAAAAATCAAGCACTCAGCCTGGCCAGTATAGCTCAGTTGTAGTGTCATCCTATACAGGTTGTTGGTCTGATTCCCAGTCAGGGAACATACCTTATTTTCAGATTCCATCCCCTATTGTAGTATATATAAGAGGCAACCAGTTGATACTTCTCTCTCACATTGATCTCTCTCTCTCTCTCTCTCTCTCTCTCTCTCTCTCTCTCTCTCCCCCCCCCCCCCCCCCCACCTCTAAAATCAACAAACATATCCTTAGGTGAGTATGAAAAAAAAATCAAGTATTTATTCTATGACTTTGATCTCTTGTGCTATATGGAGATATGGGGGTAAAACTAGAAATATAACTTTTCCTGAATGGTTGGATTATTATTATGTGACAAGTTCCTTTTGTGTCATTGAAGGAGACTTTGTGGCTGCTTATAGATATTAATACTGAAAAAAACACTGAAGAAAAGGGAAATCATATATAGGAAAATGAATTGAAATCATGAGACAAATTCCAAGCTACATGTATAATTTTGGGCTCTCTAATTACTAGATAAATCAGATAAATTCATTAATTATATGGCTATTTATGTTCATAGGATTTGAAAAGTCAAGACAATTTCTCTGGAAAAGTTCTTATTTTCCTGGTTCATAATTATGATTTTATTGTTTTGCCATTTTTATAGTTTACTTAGTTTAAATTTTTATATTTCTTTTTATCTCTCCTTCTCCCAAATATTTGGTATAGGCATCTCTTGCTGTTTTTAGGAATATATTTTTATCAAAATGTCACCATGCAGGAAATGCTGTGGGTAAATTTTTATAAAGAGCAAGGTTTGTTATAATTGATATTGTTGTTTGGTAATTAGGGGCTTAGCAATTAAAATTTCCTTGAGAGAAAGGGTAGAAGAATCTTAATAACCTTACTTTATTTTACAGCATATTACAGCGCAGTGTGCCAGCAATAGAATGTGTATGCCTTTCAGAGAACATAGAGATGGTTGTTTAAGAATTTATTTCTGAATCATAGTGCTATGGATTACATAAGTTTTAAAGCAGGCAACCAGTACATTTTTCTAGAATGCTCGAAATAATGTAGAAGGACCATTTTTAAGAGATAAACAAAAAGGATATATTAGGTTATATTGAGGTTAATTTCTTATACTATAAACTGTAGCATTAAATGATGAGTCTAAATATGTGAGAGATAGATAAGAAGTCATTATTTTAGCATAGGTTTCTTCTATGTATATTTTATTATCTTATACTCCTTTGATACATAATTTACTCATTTATCTTAAGAATTGCTTTTGTTGCTTAGGTCCTTGAGTTTTTTATTAAATAAAGAAACTTAAGGAAGATAGTCTAAATTTTTCATCTTTTACTTTCCTTAAAGAAACAGGGGGTCCCTTCTAAGCCTGGTTGAATTCCACATTTGAAAGGCATGTAAATGTATAGAGTTTGTTTCTTAAAAGCAACCACACAAGAACTCCAGAAATTTTATCTGCCCAAAATGAAGATAATTAATGATTTTTTTTGTTTTTCATGAATGAGGCTGACTTTTTAAAAATAAAACATCTGATGTTATGAACGCTCTTAGCAAAGGAAATATATTTACTGAAATAGATTTCCTTGTGTAAATCATAAGACTTAGTTAATTCAAATACATTTTCATTTACTAACGGCAATAAGGCCAAAGGATTTACTTAATTAACCTGGCCTTAGAAAGCTAAACAGGAATAATTTATATATTGAAAATGTCTCTTCTGAGTTAATGATTAATTCAATTTTTTTTAATTAGCAGACCATTAATCTATAGAAGTAGAATCTCCTTTTCCCTTCCTATTTTTTCTTTGGAGTGACATTAGGCTGAAATTCTTTCATGGAATTAATCACCCTGAAAATAGAGAAAGTAAATACATTCCTAATTAGGTTCCCCAAATTTCAAATAGCTCATTGAAAATTCATAGCACATCCATTAAATCCCTTTAAAAATAAATGGAATACTGGGAACGTTCTTAGAGGAAATAATGAATGGAGAAGTAGTACAATAATGAGGCAATAGAATATCTATTAGTTATTAGTGCAGGACAGTTGGAGACATAGTGATTGTTATGATAGTTATATTTCTCAATTAGTCTTGGTCAGTAAAATAGTGCTTGTGTCTGTTTCTGCTGTTATTTCTGGTTTAACTAAAGTACTGATAAATTTAAACAATAATGTCTGAATAAGAGATGTGTATGCCTATGTAAATAGATTCATATATATCTAAAGATAATTCACTATACACATAATAGCAATGATGATCACTATAAAACTAATATGCCTTCTACATATCAAAGTTTCCTTAATAACATTTATATATAATATTTAAAAAAATTTTATTTTGTTGAAACAAATTTACTGATTTTTAAGACTTGTAAATATCAATTCTGATAACATTAATTGACTTATCATAATTGCAAATATTATTTAATACTTTCAAGTAATTTTTTCTTTTTATTTGTTTTATTTTATTTTTTTCCTTTTTGAATAAATCTTTATTGTTCAGATTATTACTATTGTTTCTCTCTTTTCCCCCTATAACTCCCCTCCACTTGGTTCCCACCCCACCCTCTGTCCTTGCCCCCACCTCCCTACTGTCCTCATTCATAGGTACTGTATACAATTTTTGTCCAGTCTTTTCCCAAAAAACCCATACCCTTTTCCCAAAACCCCCATACCCTTTTCCCCTCAAGAATTGTCAGTCCACTCCCTTTCTATGCCACTGATTCTATTATATCCACCAGTTTATTCTGTTCATCAGATTTTTTATTGACTTGATTTTTAGATTCACTTGTTAATAGATATGTATTTGTTGTCACTTTGTTGTTCATAGTTTTTGTTTTTACCTTTTTCTTCTTCTTCCTCTTCTTAAAGAATACCTTTCAGCATTTCATATAATACTGATTTGGTGGTGATGAACTCCTTTAGCTTTTTCTTATTTGTGAAGCTCTTTATCTGACCTTCAATTCTGAATGATAGTTTTGCTGGATAGAGTAATCTTGGTTGTAGGTTCTTGCTATTCATCACTTTGAATATTTCTTGCCACTCCCTTATGGCCTGCATAGTTTCTGTTGAAAAATCAGCTGACAATTGTATGGGTACTCCCTTGTAAGTAACTTCTTCACTTTCTGCTTTTAAAATTCTCTCATTGTCTTTTGCTCTTGGCATTTTAATTATGATGTGTCTTGGTGTGGTTCTCTTTGGATTCCATTTGTTTGGGGTTCTGTGTGTAAGTCTATTTCTTTCACCAGTTGGGGGAAGTTTTCTGTCATTATTTCTTCAGATAGATTTTCAGTATCTTGCTCTCTCTCTTCTACTGGCACCCCCATAATTTGGAAGTTGGTATGCTTGAAGTTGTCCCAGAGGCTCCTTACCCTATTTTCATATTTTTGGATTCTTTTTTCTTTTTGCTTTTCTGGTTGGGTGTTTTTTTTTTTTGTTTGTTTGTTTGTTTTTGCTTCTTTGTATTTCAAATCTTTGACTTGCTTCTTGCGATCTTTTAGTCTACTGTTGGATCTCTGTATATTATTTTTTTATTACAGTCAGTGTATGCTTAATTTCTAGTTGGTCCTTTTTCACATCCTCAAGGGTCTCACTAAATTTATTGGCCTTTTCTAGAAAATTCTTTAAAAACCTTATAACTATGGTTTTGAACTCTATATCCAGTCATTTGCTTTCCTCCATTTCTTTCATTTGTGATCTGTTTATTTGTCTCTGCATTTTTGCTGCTTTCCTAAGTTGATAGAATGACTCTGTATGCTAGGGCCCAGTAGCTCAACCTCCCCAGTTACCTGAGGTAGACACTCTTGGTGCATTCCTTTGTGGACTGTGTGCACAGTCTTGTTGTAGTTAAGCCTTGATTGTTGTTGTCACTGTGAAGAATTGACCTCCAGGCCAATTTGCTGTGAAAATCAGCTATGTCTATGCTGGGAGAACTTCTGTGCTGGAGACACCCTTATGAGACAAGACTTGGAAAGCTTCTGCGCTTAGTTTGAATGGGGCAAATTCTCAGGGGGAACAGACAGCAATGGCTTCCCATCAGTCCTGCCCTAAAAGACCCCTGGGTCTCAGTGTCCGCATTAATTGCTGCAAGCTCCTCTGAGAGAAAGCTGCACTCAAGTTTCACCTGCTGCCAGACAGTACAGTTTCTCCATGCATGAGTCTATGTCCGTAGAGTCTCACCCAGAACTGGAATTCAGAGTAATTGGGAGCTATTGTCTCCCTTCCTATTGAGAAAACCATATACTCATTTGCCAGCCCTCTCTGTTCACGTGCCTCTGTACCTCCGCCTCAGTGTGTTTTTCTCTTTCCTTCTAGTTGTAGAATTTCCACTCAGTCAGCATTCCTGTAGTTCTGGATGGTTTTCTATTTGTCTTTTAGTGGTAGTTTTGAAATTGTTGTGAGAGGCAGCAGTTTAGGTTTTTACCTATGCCACTTCTCCCTCTCAAGTATTTTTTAATAAACATTTTTTTTATTCTTATACTATCTCTTTGAGAAACTTTAAAAATTATATATGCTCTCAATCAAATCGATTTTTTATGCTTAATATTTTAGGTGTATAATTATATACTTGAAATCATACCAGACACTTGAGCCACAAAAGTACAGTTAGAAAATTAGTGTTACCATAATATGCAAACCATGAATACTAAGGTGGTTACATTAATTAGGTTTAGTAATCCCAATTGTAAAAGATAGAACAAAGGGGAAACATGTTATACTATGCAGTACTCATTTTAAAAAGCAGAGTGCAAAATTATTAAAGAAAGCAAAGTTTAAAATGACTATCACGAATGAATGTATTTTGGGTCCAGTTTGATACATCCAATTTGTTAAGTGCCTTAAATTTAACATGTTGCAAACTAAGCCTTTGTTTCTTCTCCAAATATACTCTTTAAACATTTTTGAGCTCAGTATATGACTTCACAATATACGAGATTAAAAAAAAAATAGGAATCATCTTGTCACCTCTCTCCCTCATTTCACAAATTCAGTCACCCAATCTGGTCATATTTATCAACAACAACAACAACAACAACAAAAAGTCTGAAATTCATCCACTTTTTTCTATTTGGGACTATCAGTACCCAGTCCCAAATAGAACATCTCCCCTGTACTACTCCAAAGGCTCCTAAATGATTATATACACAGAGGCACCTATTCTGCCTATTCTCCAGTAGCAGCCAAAGAGAGATTTATAGACACAGATTGAGATGTCATATGTCTCTATAGACAAAGTTTCTTATCATGTCTTACATGCTCTTACGATTTAGCATTTTTCTATATGTACCCAACTTATCCCACAATGCTCCCTTCCCCCTCTGCATTTCGGGAACCACCAGAAGCGCTTAGGTTCTTCCCTATCATGTGACCTCCCATCTGGGTCTTTGTACCTGTTTGTTTCTCCCTAAGAGATCATTGCTCTCAACTATATTTTGCCTAGTTTCTCAACAAGCTAGTCTTCTTGGGGTGGAAGCCTTCCTTGCACATATTATCTTCTTTTAGCACATGTAACTGTAACTCATTACAATTGTATGTCTCTTTGTGGAGGTGTCTAATAATGTTGACTTCCCTGCCAGATTGTAAGCACTATCAGGTCACAGTCCATGTTCATTTTAATCATCATTGAAATGAAACTCCTTTTTATATTGAACATAGGCATAGATTATTCTCTCTCTCAGTGTGTGTGTGTGTGTGTGTGTGTGTGTGTGTGTGCGCGCGTGCACTCGCGCGCGCACGTGCACGTGCATGTTTTAAAAGATAAATTTCTGAGATCTCCAAAAAATATCATAGGAGTCTCAAGTAAAGAAATATGTAGCAAATAGAAAATGTTGGCTCTGGAAAATTACTATTTAAATTTTCCCCTTTCTTTAGTAACTTACTATGATAGTTTTTTTTTTTTTAGAACTGTCATGACTTTTGTTACAAAGTTCCCAAAACTATGATTCCAGACCTCTTTGTTTCTATAATTAATAGTAAGTAGAGCATGAAATTCTCCTACTTCTGTATTGATAATGATAATGTTAAATAAAAATGTTCAAATGTTTAAATATGAATGTCAAACCCAAGACACTGGTTTTCTGTCCCGACCCACGGGTGAAGGCAACGAGGACCCTAGAGGGGGAGTGGGGATGAAAGGGACAAGAGACACAAGGAATGGAGACAAGACAAAGTTCTGATCAAGTCTCGTTTATTCAACAGCAGTTCGGGGTATTTATAGGGAGAAATAAGGAAGTTAGCGAAAATTCCTAGCCCTAAGGCGAAAGGCCTGGCTTTCGGGAGATAGGGAAAGAAATAGGGCTTGGGGTAATTGAAACCTAGCCCGAGGTTAGTGCTAACGTGGCTGAAGCTTACTACAAGATGGCTGTCAAGCACAACAAGTTTCCCACAGTTTTCTATCATGTACAAGTTTCTATCATGTAAGAAATGAGCATTCTTTTGTTTTTATATGGCAAAAGAAAGATTCCAAGGATATCAACTAGAACAAAATTTTTTCATTTTCCTATTGTCAAAGTTTGATCCTGTTTACTGCTCTTACCATTCACGGTGGGTGTTTATTTTTCCAGTGTCATTTAATTACTACCCTTTCTTCTTTTTAGTGTTAGCACCATTTTCAGGGACTTGTTTTCAAATAGGTGATGAATCAAGACCCTGTGCTTGCTGCTATGAAGCAGGTTCAGATAAAATCAAATGGAATTTTTGTCTAAAAATAATTATGTATCAATAAGAAAAGAAAGAGTGGTAGAAAGCAAACAGAACTGCCATAGATAATGATAAAAAGCTAAGAATGTTCCTGTGGGTTCAATAGAAAAAAAAAGATACTTCCATCTGAGTTTATGCAAACATACCTCTTAATAAAAGTAGACTTGCCTGGACCTCAGAAATAACTTTCAACATTGGACTGTTGTTACTGTACTGATGTATTGTGTATTTAGGTAAAAATTTCAGAAGGTCAACATATAAGTCCATAAGTACTGACACCAAAACTAAAAATATCTTAGCTGGCAGTATGAGGTGTCGAAAGGCCTCTACTCTCTCTGCCTATTGGTAGTGTTGGCTCTGTGGGTTGCTAATACTACAGTTCTTACTGTGCAGTGTCCTGGGAAAACATTTGAATAAATGCTTTTTCTTAGGAGATAATGATTACATTTAGGCCGAGGAGAGATTGATGTCATGGGGAGAGTACTCCTGGCAGCTGACATCAGATGCATGGAAACAATCTTAATGCAAAGCATTGGCTATGAAACCCATTGGAAAAAATCCAACTTGTACAGACTCAGCCTCAGTTATTATCCCAGTTATGTTGATGAGCAACCTGTCCCACTGACTGAGCAGTTAACCTTTCTTATACTATTATGAGTGTCACTAGGGATATTTTAACATATGTCAGATTTAGAATTTTCTAGGTAAACTGAAACATCTTTCATCAACATAAAAGTAAATGTGGGTGATTTTACAGCAAGAAAAACCTTGACAATACAAAGGCTTCTAAAAGAAAATCCAAGGTTTGCCATATGGAGAAAGTGACAGACTGGAGGAATCTACATATATTGATCCTATACACTAACTTAATATTATGAATGACATATTTGAATGGGAAAGACACCATAAGATTTATAGTTAACACTACATGGGAAGACATGTGAAAAAAAAGTAGGGACTTTGTGGACATACCCTTACTAGCTGAAAACAATGTAAGAAAACCTATATTGGATGATACACTTAGATAATACAGTTTTGGCCCAGAAGTACTTAATGGCTAGAATGTTGAAGAACCTCAGTGGTGCTGAATATATTTTACATTTAAGAGGGGATAAATATAGCACACCATTGGAAATATTGACAAGCAGGAGTTGAGTTATGATTTAGTCCCAAATGGATTTAGGAATATTTATTGTGTCACTGACTTGGCCTAAAAACACATTTCCCCCTTTTATACAGTAAACTATCAAGCAGATAAACTTTGTCAACTAAGGAGGAAGCTTTGTTTATGAAAGCAACATTTCTTTCCCCCTCTAATGGCTATTCATGTTGTCTGGCAATTCTGAATCTGTAATAAAACCTTTGTTTTCTTTTTGATCACTTGCATGCAAATATGGATTATGATACTAAATCCTGAAGCCTTAACATACTGTTTAATATCTGGAAAACAAATAACCTTTTAAAACCTGCTTACTTACTTATATCTTGAAGATAGAGTTTCATTACATGCACATGTGCATCTCCAAGGTTATTTCTGTGCCTTCTACAATAATGATTCTAACACAGAAATAATCCGCAACTGAAAGCATGCATTTATTATTTATGAAGAAACAGAAAGACAGAGTAAACTGGTTTGTAACAAAAACTCTATACTTAAAATTGAGAATTGAAAAGTAAACACTGACAGATAAAACTATAGGTATTTTAATATAATGTTTTCATTTTATCAAGGTTATTTTATGAAGAATATTTTAACATTTTTTATGTGCATCTTGAAATAAAATTATAGAATCTCAGAATTTTCATTCAGTGTCATTAAAGAATGACTCAATTATAATGGTTATAGAGATAATAAGAGTGGACCTGTGCTATTCATGAGTTATATTGGTGTAGTTATATGCAAACACTCCACCCTGGAAAATAGTATTCAAGAGTGAGTCATATAACAATGAATCCAGAAGACATTTACCATCTAAATTACTTTTTAGTTCATTCTCTATTTATCATGACATGCCAGTAACTTTTATTAAAAGTATAAAGAGCCAAGACTGGTTTGGCTCAGTGGATAGAGCGCCAGCTTGCAGACTAAAAGGTCCCAGGTTCGATTCCGGTTGGGGGCATGTACCTTGCTTGTGGGCACATCTCCACTGTGGGGCGTGCAGGAGGCGGCTGATCGATGTCTCTCTCCCATCGATGTTTCTGACTTTCTATCTCTCTCCCTTCCTCTCTGTAAAAAAAATCAATAAAATATATTAAAAATAAATAAATAAAAGTATAAAGAAATTATTTATAATTTATCAGCAGTATTATATTATATTATATTATATTATATTATATTATATTAATTATTTTAGAGGCCTGGTACACAAAATTCATGTATGGGGGATGGGGGGTGGCAGGGAGCTGTCCTTCAGCCCAGCCTGATCCCTTTCCAATCTGGGACCCCTTGAGAGATGTCCAACTGCCCATTTAGACTCAAACCAAGAAGGATGGGGCCTAAATGGGCAGTCGGACATACCTTTCACAATCCAGGATGTGCTGCCTCCCAATTGCTCACCTGCCTGCCTTCCTGATTGCCCCTAACCACTTCTTTCTGCCAGCCTGATTACCCCCTAACCACTCCCCTGCCAGCCTGATTGATGCCTAACTGTTCCCCTGCCAGCCTGTTTGCCCCTAACTGCCCTACCCTGTTGGTCTGGTCACCCCTAACTGCCATCCCCTGCAGGCTTGGCCCCTGCCAGCTGCCCTCTCCTGCTGGTCATTTTGTGTCCACATGGGGGAGGGATCTTTTGACCACATGGAGGCAGTCAGCTTGTGTGCTGGAGTGATGGTAAATATGCATATTACTCTTTTATTATATAGGATAGAGGCCTAGTGCACAGGTTGGGCCAGCTAGTTTGCCCTGAAGGGTGTTCTGGATCAGGGTGGGTGTTCCCTTAGGTGTGGGGTGGCCTGGGAGAGGGCCCTGTGGTGGTTTGCAGGCCAGTCATGCCCCCCAGCGACCTAAGCAGAGACCCTGGTATCTGGGATTTATTTATCTTCTACAGTTGAAACTTTGTAGCCTGGAGTGGAGCCAAACCTTCTGCTCACAGCCTTTGAAACTTTGTTGCCTTAAGTGTGGCCAGGGTTTGTGGAAATCTTGGCTTCCTCCATTGCCAGGGCAATCCCAGCCTGTGGCCATAGCCATCATAATTGTGTTAATTTGCATACCCTCTCTGAGTGGCTTGTGAGTGTGTTGGAGGTATGGTCAATTTGTATATTACTCTTTTATTAGATAGGATATGCATAGGCCATGGACACAAACAATACTACGGCAAAGGCTGGTGAGGGACCAATTGGTATGGGGCGAAGAGAATCAATGGGGGAAAATTCACAACATGGACATCTGTAATACTTTTAACAATCCTATATAATAAAAGGCTATTTTGCAAATCGACCTGCAGAAGAACAGGTCACTATGATACACACTAACAACAAGAGGCAGATGCTCAACATGGAAATTATTTCTCCAATTCTTATATCATAAAAGAGCTGAACAAATATTTGAAAAATCAGTGATTCTTGTATTATATATAATCAAAATATTGTATGTTCATGTATGGCGTTAAATTTTTCATTTTGCTACTTCTTTTCTATTTTTCTCATATATCCTTCACTCATTTTGCTCCTCCTTTTCTGCCTTTTAGAAAAATTACATATTTTTATTATTGTATTTTATTTTCCTTATTGGATTATATTATAATACCTGTTTGCTTCATTTTTTCATAATTTCCTCTGGGGCTTAAAATTTCTATCTTTAACTTATCAAAATTTACCTTTAAATGATATACCATTTCACATATAATGCAAGAACCTTTATATCCATATTTTCACTCCTATCCTTACTTCTAGATATGTTATAAATCTCACAGCACATGGTTATTTGTTTCAATTTCAACTATCAATTATATTTTAAAGAGCTAAATACTGTGAAAAATCTTTATTTTACACATATTTGCCATTTATGTACCATCATACCATATAATTTTTCTTTTATCTAAAGAAAATCTTTAATATTTCCAATAGTGTTAAATCTATAGGTAATGAATTGTTCCAAAAGTATGTATCTATTCATTCTTAAATCCTAATAGTACATTTTTTTTTCTTTTACTGTCTTTCAGATGTCTATCCACTGCCATCATTTTTACATAGTTTCTGATAAAATATATTCACATTTTTGCCTATCTATTTCTGTAGTGAATGTCTATGTGTTGGAGTTTTTTTTCTCTTTATGAGTGTTTTGCTGAAAATTGATTCAATTGTGGCTTGGTGTTGTTTATTTAGATTTCTTTTGCTTGAAGTTTGTTGTGCATTTTCTATCTGTTGCTTTATGATTTTTTTAATCATCTTTGGAAACATGTCAACCATAGTTACTTCAAATTTTTCTTGCTTGGCAACTGTTTTGAAATTCCAACTACACATATATGAGACTGTTTGATAATCTGACAGGCCATTGATGCTCTGTATATATTTTTTCATTTTTGTTTTTCTTCATCTCATTATTTTTATGGTTAGTATTTTTCTATCTTTGCTTCATTTTGTATAGTATTGATTTCTATGTCTTTCCTTAAATTTATGGGGTGGCATTGGTTAATAACATTATATAAGTTTCAAGAGTACAATTTTATGATACATCATCTGTATATTATATTGTTTGTCCACTACCCAAGGTCAAATTTTCTTTATATTAACTAAATATTTATTCTATAGTATCAATGCTGCTATAAGTAATAATCTTGTGTGCTCATCATTTCTTAAAATATGTTTTATTGATTTCAGAGAGAAGGAGTGAGAGGGATAAAAACATCAGTGATGACAGAGAGTCATTGATCATCTGCCTGCTGCCTGCCCCCCAGTGGAGATTGAGCCTGTAACCCAGGCATGTACCCTGAACAGGCATCAAACCATGACCTCCTCCTGGTTCATAGGTAGATGCTCAATCACTGAGGAATACTGGACAGTTGTGTTTTTAATTTTTGATATTGTATTTTTTCATATATGGCCTGTTTTGTGTGTCTTCCATATTTCTTCTCTTTGTGGTCATGTTATCCTCTACCTTTTGAGCTTTTTAAACATCTTTATTATAGCTATTTTAATATGTGTTATTTGCTATTTTGATCACCCTTTTTTCTGTAACCTTTTGACTGATTGAGGTTTCCTGGTTTGGTGGGTCATATATTCTTACTTCTTTGCATTCCTGGTCATTTTTAATAGGAAGCCTGACACAATGAATTTTATATTGTTGGTTGCAAGATTCAAGGGCATTCTTATGCAGATCTCCGGAACTCTCCTTATGCATTATGCTCTCTTCTGCTAGCTGCATACATGTTCTAGACTCTTGACCCCCTGGACTCTGATCACTCTGGATACATTTTGGGAGACTGCTGGCTTCTGTTAGGGTCACCCCTCCCTGTGGTACACCCTGGAAACTGCCCCCAGGCAGAAAGTGGAGGCAATTTTAGGAATAACTTCAATTTGCTATTTTTCTTTCAGGAATTATCTTTCTGTGTTACCTGTTAAACAATATAAAAGAGTGTATCCTATTATTGTACATTTTTTTCAATTGTTTGGGAGGGTATATCAGTCCTGTTTATCTCATTATAGCTAGAAGTAGAAATCTATTTTTTTTTTAATTTTTAGAATAAAGTTTACTGGGCATAGTATTATGTTTGGGGATATTTCAATTAATTTAATTTTTTGATAGTTTCTAGTATTTCTTTTCTTTCTTTGAAGAAATATAATATGTGTGTGTGTTTTTTTCTGACTGCGATTTAAATATTTGTCAGTTTGTGTTATATCAGTTTTATGATGCAACTTTATGGACTGAATATTTGTGTCCCCAAAAAATTCATCATTGAATCCCTAACCCCTAGTGTGATAATATTTGGAGAGGAGCCTTTGGGAGGTAATTAGGATTAGATGAGGTCATGAATATTGTGCCCTCTTGATGGGAAAAGTAACCTTACATGAAGAGATACCAGGAAGATTAATTACTCTGAAAACCAGGAAGAGAGCTCCCACCAGAATATGATCATGCAGGCACCTCATCACAGACCTCCATCATTCAGAACTGTGAGAAAATCAATTTCTGATCATAAAAGAGATCAGACTTGTGATTACCAGAGATAGAGCGGGGGAAGGAGGATTGGAAGAAGGTGGTCAAAAGATACAAACTTCCATTTATAAGATGAGCACTAGGGATATAATGTACAACATGACTGCAGTTGACACTGCTATATGATATATAAGACAGTTATTAGGAGAATAAATCTTAAGAGTTCTCATCACGAGAGGAATTTTTTATATTGTCTTTTTTTTCTTTTTGTTGTATCTATATAAGATGATGGATGTTAGCTGAATCTATTTTTCTAATCCTTTCACAACATATATAAATCAGACCATCCTTAAATGTATACAGTGATATATGTTAATTATCTATACTAATAAAAGGGTGATATGCTAATTAGACTGGGTAGACTGGATGTCTTCCAGACAAAGCCACTGTGGCAGGGACCAAGGCAGAGGCAGTGAGGGGCGATCAGGTCAGCAGGGGAGAGCAGTTAGGAGTAATCAGGTGGGCAGAGGAGAGCAGTTAGGGGTGATCAGGTTGGCAGGCAGAGGTGGTTAAGAGAGATCAGGTAGGCAGGCAAGCAAGCAGTTAGGAGCCAGCAGTCCCAGAGTAAGAGGGATGTCTGACTGCGGGTTTAGGCTCAATCCTGCAGGGCCTATATTGGCAATCAAACATCTCTCAAGGGGTCCCAGATTGGAGAGGGTGAAGACCAGCCCGAGAACCCCCACCCCGCTCCCGTGCATGAATTTCATTCACCAGATCTCTAGTTTACAATAAAACTATAAAATATTTTCTGTTTTTTAAGCCACACAGCCCTTATAATTTTGCTGTGGGAGCCTGCATAAACTAATGGTTATAATTTAATATTTATCATGCTAAGGGTTATTGGTTTACCTGAACCTATTGTTACCCTCTATGAGCTCTAATAAATATTGTTTATTATATCTTTAAATGTTTTTTGTTGTCTGGAGTCAGTTTTTCTAGGACTCCATTTATTTGGAAGGTATATCTATTCACCATCTCCCATATAGCTCTTAATTTTCTTTGCTGGATTTCCCATCCTTGTTCTTCTTAATGATTAACCTAGATATTTTCTTCCAATATAGTTTTACAAATTCCTATTTTTATTTATATCCAATAAACACATCTATTAAGTTTTAAATTTTTATTTTGGAATTTATGTTTGAAACTTTTAATACATTCTAGTTTTCTTTCAAAATCCTTAATTTTGTCACAATTTCTAGTTCATAGTAATTAAATTTAGATCTGTGTCTCCTAACTGAAAAGTCAAATATGTTGATACCCTTTGCATTTGTTGGAATTGTGTCTTTTACATTTTTTTTATGAATTCAAATATTGCCTTTTTATTTAGTTACTTAATTTTTTATTTTTTATTTTGTTTTTTATTTTTTATTTTTTAAATTAAATCTTTATTGTCCAGATTATTACATTTGTTTCTCTTTTTTCCCCTCCATAGCACCCCTCCACCCAGCTCCCACCCCTCCCTCTGCCCTTAGCTCCCTCCCATTGATCTCATCCATAGGTGTATGATTTTTTCCAGTCTCTCCCTGTACACCCTTCACCCTTTTCCCCATAAGAATTAACAGTCCACTCCCTTTCTGTGCTCCTGATTCTATTATATTCACCAGTTTATTCTGTTGATCAAATTTTTAATTCACTTAATTTTTAGATTCACTTGTTGATAGATATGTATTTGTTCATAATTTTTTGGCTTTTACCTCTTTCTTCTTCCTCTTCTAGAAGAGTACCCTTCAGCATTTCATA
>PVJN01007998.1:0-68627 GCA_004026805.1 Lasiurus borealis | reverse complement strand
AGGGGAATTCTTTCCAGCTTCCTCCATCTTAGGTGACTACGCCCCTAACAAGACAAAGAGACTTGCCAGTTACCCAACCCACCATTAGGTAATCCAGCAAGAATGTGCCGGGAGATAACCTAATAAGGCAAAACCACTCCTTCCTGCTATTAGACTGCTTCCTGACTCCACATCCCGTACCTGCGTAAGCAGACCCCGGTCCCTACCTGGCCTATCAGGATAGGCCAACTCAGTAATTCAAACAGCTCTCCACCCCCCGACCCCCAGTATAAAACGGTCATGTAACAAAGGCTCGGGGCTCTCAGCCTCTGCTCTGCTTTCAGAGTATGTTGTGAGCCCCAGCATGCTGGTCTGAATAAACCCCTTTGTTTTTGCATGAGATCGTCTCTTGGTGCTCTGTAAGTGCGGCTTGCGTTCCGGGCTTAACAAAAATAGTAATAAAACGTTTTTATTTTAATAATAGATTGAGCTAAATCCCAAGGTTATTTGATAATATGCCAATACATATATTAAAAATATGATGTTTGACATTCTATTTCTCTTTTAAGAAAAAAGAGAAGTGATCTTTATTGTGGTAACCCCTTTCACATCCCATTCAGGGTTTGGGTTCTGGAGGAGGCCACATGCAAATGAAAAGATAAAATAGAAAAGTATTAATTTGGGAATATTGAGGAGCCAGGCAGGAGCCTTCCTCTAGTGCAGTGGTTCTCAACCTTCCTAATGCCACATCCCTTTAATGCAGTTCCTCATGTTGTGATCCAAAAATAATTTTATGGTTGGAGGTCACCACAACATGAGGAACTGCATTAAAAGGATGTGGCATTAGGAAGGTTGAGAACCACTGCTCTAGTGTAAAGACTACCACTTCCTTTGGCCTTGCCATCCCTTTTATTCAGGTTTGGGATAAACCCTTTGCCCTGAAATAGGCAATTCCAGTAACAGGTAGATTATCTTTATCAGTAAGGATTTACATGATTATTTGGTAGGGAAGTTGCCTCAGCTACCACTGTCTCAATTAGATAGGAGTGGCTGGCTCTGACCTTTCAGAGCTTCAAGGTTGACCAGCCTTCCAGGTTCCTTGTCCATACTTTCTATTAGTGAGACAATTACTGGTGTCCGGCACTTTATTTTTGGCATTGCTTTACCAATGGAGAGGGTGATTTCCATATTGTTCTTTAAGTTAGATTCCATAAAGGTAGCACACATGAATGTTACAGGTGAATGCTATAATTTCTGAAGAAATAGAATTAGTAACGTCAATGTCTACTTTGCTCTTTGACAATTTGCCACTTTTAAAGTATAATGGCATAACCTCTTAAAGTAATTAACATAGACAGAAGTGATTTGGCTCAGTGGATAGAGCATCGGCCTGTGGACTCAAAGGTCCCAGGTTCGATTCCGGTCAAGGGAATGTACCTTGGTTGCCGGCACATCTCCAGTAGGGGGCGTGCAGGAGGCAGCTGATTGATGTTTCTCTCTCATCGATGTTTCTAACTCTCTACCCCTCTCCTTTCCTTTCTGTAAAAATTAAATAAAATACATTAAATATATATACATATATATATATATGTGTATATATATATATATATATATACACACACACACACATATATATATATTTAAAGTAATTAACATAATATCCTTTTGTATTTATTTTCCTCTGTGATAAATTGTTGACTTTTTCAATTTGAAAGTTTAGATAATATCACTCTTTCATCTATTAAGTTTATGCATTTATTTCACTTATTTGTAAAAAAAAGACTTGAATAAAAGGTTGTAGAAGTACATATTAAACTTCCAAGGACCTCCCTTTCTCAGGAAAGGTAATATTGGGAAACAGATCCTTTGCTTCAGAGGGTACTATCAGTTTTTCAACATCTAATTCTTAAAAACTGTATTAGGAACATAGACTCTAACTTTCATAGGGTTTTCAATATATTTGTTTTATCATTATATCAAAACTAGAGGCCTAAAATTAGTGAATGGTGGGTGGGGAGGATCCCTCATCCCAGCCTGCCCCCTCTAGCAATCCAGGATGCTGCATGCACCAGTGACCACACTTTTCATACAGGAGAAAGACATCTTGCTGTTATATTTTTTGCCCCACCCACCATTCACTAATTTTATTAAAAAGTAGTACCATTTTCCCCATCTTATGGGTGGAACACTGAAACAGAGAGATGTAATTGGCTTGGTCACATAATTACAAGTGTCAGAATCAGGGCTGACCACAAGAGTCCATGCATGTCATCGCTACATCATCCTGTGTTGTTGTTGCTGTGTTTTTTTTTTTCAGTGTTAGAATATCCTTGTCAGGTTTTAAATTTAAGTCTAAGAGACTGTTCCAATATATAAGATAGGGTCCCTAGGCCTGGCCAGTAATCAGGGCCATCTGTGGGACGATTGGCAGGAGGGGTGATCAGGGGGCCCCCACAGGCACCTGTCTTGGCTGGTGGCTTGGCACTGCTCACTGGATGGCCCCACCCCCCAAATGCCAACACTGGTTGCCTCCCCTTAGTGGTCAGTGCGTGTTGTAGCAACTACTTCTCCCACCAGTTGTTCCTCCATTCAGTCAATTTGCATATTTGGGGTTTTTTATATAGGATATTATGACTATATTAAAGTTGCTGGGCTAGATTAACTGGGGAATTTATATGCATATATGCATAGCCCATGCACACAGACAATAATGTGGTGAAAGCCTAAAAGGGGTGGGGGTGGGGTAGAAGGGGTCAATGAGGGGAAAATGGGAGGGCATGATAATACTTTTAACAATTAAGATACATTTTTAAATAATATTTTAAATTTTAGTATATTTCTATAAATGTTGGGAACAAAAATAAAATACAGTTTTAATAGAATTTCAATATACTTATTTTATAAGACTTCCCTGTGCAAGATAAATAAGCTATTAATTGTTTTTTGGTAGCTAAGTAAACCTAGAACTGGGTATTTAAATGTTCTTGCTCATAGACTACATATTTTTAAGTCTCGGAACTAAACCCAATATTTTTAAATGTACAGACCAAGATGATACCATTAGATCGTATTGCCTTACTTATCTCTTAAAGTCAGAAAACAGTTATCAAAGTATATTTCTTAGATAACTATTTGGAGGAGATTATAATACATTCTAGAGGCCCAATGCATGAAATTCATGCATGGAGGGTGGGGTGTCCCTCAGCCAGCCTGCATACTTTCCAACCTGGGACCCCTCAAAGGATGTATGACTGCCCGTTTAGCCCGGGTCCGGCCTAAAGGGGAAGTTAGACATCCCTCTCACAATCCAGGACTGCTGGTTCCCAACTACTTGCGTGCCTGCCTTCCTGATTGCCCCATCTGCTTTTGCCTGCCAGCCTGATCACCCCCTAACCACTCCTCTACTAACTGGTCCCCTACCAGCCTAATTGCCCCTAACTGTCCTCCCCTGAAAGTCTGCTCAACCCCAACTGACCTTCCCTGCAGGTCTGGTTGTCTCCAACTTCTCTCCTCTGCCAGCCTGGTCACCCCTAACTGCTCTCCTTGTAGGTTTGATCACCACTAACTGCTCTCCCTTGCAGTACTGGTCCCTCCCAAGTGCCCTCCCCTGTTGGCTATCTTGTGTCCACATGGGGGCAGTCATCTTTGACCACATGGGGGCAGCCATCTTGTGCATTGGAGTGATAATCAATTTGGATATTACTCTTTTATTAGATAGGATAGAGGGTGGGGGCTGACTGGTTTGCCTTGAAGGGTGTCCCGGATGAGGGAAGGGGTTCCCTTTGGGCATGGAGTGACCTCAGTGAGGGGCCTGTGATGGTTTGCAAGCCAGCCATGCCCCCCAGGGACCCAAGTGGAGGCCCTGGAATCTGGGATTTACTTATCTGCTATAATTAAAACTTTGTAGCCTGGAGCAGAGGTCAGGGCAGGCCAGGGTTGAAGGAAGCTTGGCTTCCTCTATCACACTCCTGCCACCTGCTCTCTCCAACTCAGTTGCTGCTGCTATTTTTGTTGGGATTTATTTATCTTCTATAATTGAAACTTTGTAGTATTGAGTGGAGGCCAGGGCAGACCAGGGCTGTGGGAAGCTTGGCTTCCTCCATTGCTGGGGTAACCCAAGCCTCCTACTCGCTCCTTGGCCACAGCCATCTTGGTTGGGTTAATTTGCATACTTGCTCCTGAGTGGCTGGTGGAGGTGTCTTGTGGGTGTAACAGACATACAGTCAATTTGCATGTTCCTTTTTTATTAGAGTAGAAGAACCTAAGTCAACAAGAACAAATGCTGAGTGATTCTTTTTAGGTATGTGATGGGTAGTAGATATGCCCTTATAAATTCATTTCTAGTAAAAATGAAAAAATAAATCAAAACTTTATTTCTAGATACATTTTGTTATCAATAAAAATTATTTATGTGGTACACATTATTCCTTAAAGAAGTTAAAGAATGTGTCATCATGTTGATGTCTGTTTTGTACAGAAGATATACTTTTACCCATTGTTTTACAGAAATGTTATCTTCAATAAATAGTTGAAAGTGTCCAGATTATTCGTTTAGATTCTGAATAGCTATGATATTAAAGTAACTGAGAAAAATATTTTGCATGGTTCATTTTCTACTGTACATCCCTGGGGAGCCACTAACACACACACACACACACACACACTTTTTCAAACTTTGTTTAACCTAGGATTTAGAAACTTACTTATCAAGAAAGTCATCTTTGCTTAGTATTTGGAATTAGTTTTTCAAGCTAGTTTAAGAGATCAATCAGTACAAATGTATGAATCCTTGTAATCAAATCTATTAGTATTAATATTTATGTTGATTCAGCAAAGTATGCACAATTAAATGCTAAATTCACCCAATTATGCATCAAATTACATACTGTAAATTTATATTTAAAATGTGAAAAAAAATCAATTTAATGAAATTAAATAATAATTTAGGGCATAACATAATGATATATCATGCCTATTACCAATAGTGATTATAGAGACATACATGATCTTATAAAATTAGTACAAAAACATATTGTGATACATAATTTAAAAATAATTTTCTATGCATCTAAAAAAATCATTGACAGTAGAAATCTGAACACATAAATATAGATACAAAACCTATCATTGTTAAATTTCCTTACTACCTATACACACATACACTTGTACTCATACACACATTTAAACATTAATTTAATATGATAAATAACTGGTTTCATTTCCATTGCTTAATTGATTCAGGTAATATTTATAATATATTTATTTTGTCCAAAGTACAGTGTTATAATACATGAAAATTAATATTTCTATCAAGATTTTTTTGAAATGTTACTTGGTGAAAATATAGCATCTCCCACAAAACATACATTTTGAATAATTTTAAAGGCAGGATTTATTAAATGCATTTAATTTTCAAAGTTAAGCTATCAGCTCTGTTAAAAATGTGCACATTTTTAGACATCCTGTATATAAGTACATTGTTTTCTATTATTCCCTTTAATATCCTATATTATAAAAGCCTAATATGCAAATTAGAGGCACTGCTAGCCCAGTTGGGTCCCAACAAGAACCAGGCCACAGCAGGATGGTGGAACCAGTAAGTGGGCAGTGCCAGGCCAATGTGGCCACGAGTGGGGGCCTAATTACCCTGTTGATCGCCCTGTAGATTGTGACCAGCAGTGGTGGTGGGAGGGTGCTGAGGGAGCCTAGCAGGGCTGGCCCTGATAGATTGTCCCACAGACAGCAGCAGCAATGGGGGACAGGGCCACCTGCCCTTCCATACCAGATGCTGACACTTCAGTCACCAGCCAGGCTTAGGGACTGCACTCAGGCACAAATTTCTTCACCTGGCTTCTAGTATATTATAAATATTTTCTCAATTTAAAACTATCTTTGATGTCTCAGTCCTATTGCATTATCAGGATGGATCAACATTACTACTTTCTGAATGTTGAATACATTTCCAGACTTTGCAACTTGGCTATGAGTAGTTCAGTAGAAGCATGGATCCTATTTTTTTTTTGTTCCCTCCTCATCCCTACTCTTAAAATATTGCAACACCTTCCCATTACGTAGGCTGAGGACCTAACTCCTCTTATTGCCCCAAAGATCACATATGACCAGGCCCTGACTATTCTTAAGGTTGCTCCTTAGTCTGATTTCAGATTGTAAGAAACTCTAAATTATTTCATAACCAGTCTTTAAACTAGGTTTCCCTGTGCCTGAGATGACCTCCACCCAACTCTCTCAGTAGCCAACTCTTTTTAATTTTTGGATCTCTGATTGAATGTACTGAGATGCAGAGGATACCTAAGATGAGAAGGTAAATAAACATTTATCAACAGTTCCTGTGCTAACCTCATAGCCTCCACCTAAAAGACCACAAGCATTTTCAATGTAAGGTGGAGTTTTCTTCTCTGTCTCCCAGATAAGAAACCATGAAAGGCATACAACACACAACTTTCAGGTTAGAATAAATGATGAAATAAATGGATACATGATTGAATGAAATAAGAAGTATTTGTAGAGGGCAATTGTTTTTATGTAGACTGGAAATATATGATGAAAATGAATCTGGTCAGTGAAAAGACCAATCACATAGCCCTGTCATCAGTAAAGTGAAAATAATGCTAAACTTTGGGCTATATGGCCATTAAGTGGCCTGTATTCTTTTATTTTTATTTTTTGTTGATTTTTTTTATTTTTACTTTTTCTAATAAAATTTTACTGTTCAATTTATTACAGATGTTTCTCTTCCCCTGCCCCCATAGCTCCCCTCCACCTGATTTCCCACCCTCCATCCCCTGCCCTTACCCCCCTCCACTCTCCTCATCCATAGGTGTAAGATTTTTGCCCAATCTCTTCCCAGACCCCTCATACTCTCTTCCCCCAGGGAATTGTCAATTCATTCCTTTTCTATGTGCCTGATTCTATTATATTCACCACTTTATTTTGTTCATCATATTTTTTAACTTGAATTTTAGATTCACTTGTTGATACCCTGTTTCTCTGAAAATAAGACAGTGTCTTATATTAATTTTTGCTCCCAAAGATGTGCTAGGTCTTATTTTCAGGAGATGTCTTTTTTAAATATATTTTATTGATTTTTTGCAGAGATGAAGGGAGAGGGCTAGAGAGCTAGAAACATAGATGAGAGAGAGACATCAATCAGCTGCCTCTTGCACACCCCCCACTGGGGATGTGCCCACAACCAAGGCACATGCCCTTTACCAGATTTGAATCTGGGACCTTCCAGTCCGCAGACCAACGCTCTATCCACTCAGCCAAACTGGTCCCGGCAGGTGATGTCTTATTTTTCCATGAAGAATAATATGGTACACATTTATTGTTTAACAAAAGAAGGAAATTTATTACCTGTATACGGTAAAGTAGTAATTGTTATCACAAATCAGCTCACTGATTGGCCGCAGCACAGTTAACGCTGTTCAGGCAGTGCGAGGTCTGTTTAAATCAGGAGTCAGATGCCTTATGGTAGCTTCCGGGGCCTTTTATTCTGGTGAGGTCTTATGTTTGAGGGAGGCCTTATTATCAGGGAGGTCTTATTTTCATGAAGATTTCTTATATTACAGCAAGATGGCAAAGCTGGAAGTAAGTCTTATTTTGGGGGGATATCTTACTTTTGGGGAAACAGGGTAGTTATGTATTTGTTCTCATTTTGTTGTTCATCATTTTTATCTTTAACTTTTTCTTCTTCTTCCTCTTCTTAAAGAATACCCTTCAGCATTTCATATAATTCTGATTTGGTGGTGATAAACTCCTTTAGCTTTTTCTTGTCTGTGAAACTCTTTATCTGAACTTCAATTCTGAATGATAGCTTTGCTGGATATTAGAATCTTGGTTGTAGGTTCTTGCTATTCATCACTTTGAATATTTCCTGCCATTCCTTTCTGGCCTACATAGTTTCTCTTGAGAAATCAGCTGACAGTCATATGGATACTCCATTATAGGTAACAAACTGTTTTTTTTTTTTTTTTTTCTTGCTGCTTTCAAGATTCTTTCTTTGTCTTTTGCCCTTGGCATTTTAATTATGATGTGTCCTGGTGTGGTCCTCTTTTGATTCTTTTTGTTTGGGGTTCTCTGTGCTTCTTGGACTTGTAAGTCCATTAATTTCACCAGATGGGGAAAGTTTTCTGTTATTATTTCTTCAAGTAGTTTTTTTAGTATCTTGCTCTCTCTCTTCTTCTGGCACCCCCATGATTCTGATGTTGGTATGCTTGAATTTGTCCCAGAGGCTCCTTATGCTATCTGCACATTTTTGGACTCTTTTTTACTTTTTTTTTCTGGTTGGGTGTTTCTTGCTTCCTTATATTTCAAATCTTTGTTTTGATTCTTGGGGTCCTCCAGTCTGCTGTTGGATATCTGTATTTATCCTTTATTTTAGACAGGGCATGCTTAATTTCTGACTGGTCCTTTTCCATTCTTTTTTGGTTTTCTCGTTAAGATCTTTGAAGTTCTCACTAAGTTTCTTGGAGGTTTGTAGAAGATCATTGAGTAATCTTATAAATGCGGTTTTGAACTCTATGTCCAATAGGTTGCTTTTCTCCATTTCTTTCATTTGTGACATGTTTCTTTGTCTCCACATTTTGGCTGTTTCCCTATGTTGATGGAGTGGCTTTGTGTGCCAATCACCTGAGGTAAACACTCTTGGTGCACCCCTTTGTGGGCTGGGTACATAGCCTTGTTGTGGTTAAGCCTTAATTACTATTGGTACACTGGGAGGAATTGACCTCCAGGCCAATTGACTGTGAGATTTAGCTTTGTCTATGATGAAAAAACTGCTGTGCTGATTACACCTTTATGGGGCAGAACTTGTTTAATGGGGCTTTGGTGCTCACCAGGTCTGCCTCTTGAGTGTGTCACTTATGTATGTGAGGATTTGAAAGCTGGTGTCATCTCCCACTGACCTCTAAGTACACTGGTTCCTCGATATCCAAGGAGGTGCAAGTCAGCTAGTATCTGAGGCCACTGGGCAGGAGATACAGGGAGATTTGCAGATTTCTCCTCTTTGCTTAGAGTTTGGAAGTTTTGGAGTTGTCTAACCCAGTTGCAATTTGTTAGGTTAAGCTGCTAGAGGGCAGGCCATTCATATGCAAAAGTCACTGCACACAGCTGGGTGGGTTTGTAAATTGGGTGAGGCGGGGTCTCAGGGAATCACTAGGCTAGGGCGTGGCAAACAGCTATGGCTGCCAATCAGCCTTCTCTGCTGTCTTCTGTTCAGTGTCCCTGTTCCATTCCTCAGCACAATAAACAATAATTCCTGTGTGCACATCTCCGAAAAGGCCACCCTCTCTTTCTGACCAGATGGCCTACAGTGAAGTTTCTCTTTGTGTCTGGGTCCCCAGAATCTCGCTGGAAACTGGAGTGCAGAGCAGTGGGGAACTTGTAACTCTCTCCCAATTGAAAAAAAAAAAATAAAACACAGTGCATGCCAGCCCGATTCACATGCATCTTCGTACCTCTGTTTTTCGGAGCCTCTGCACATCCTACCAGGTCTCAATGCACTTTTTTCTTTCTTTCTAGTTGTAGAACTCCCACTCCACCAGCCTTACTGTGGTTCTGGGAGATAGTTGTTTTGTCTTATAGTTGTAGTTTTGGTGTGGTTGTGAGAGGTAGCAAGTACAGGTATATACCTTATGCTGCCATCTTGGTTCCCACCAAGTGGCCTGTATTCTTAAACATGCAGCTTTTTCTTCTTATATGTTAAATGAGCAGTATTCAACAATATATTAAGAAACTTTTAATAACCAGAATATCTATATAAAATAAAATACATATAGCTAAGAATTTATAAATTATTTAAAAATCCTACTAGTTATGAGACAACGTGCTAAACAAAATTAGTTTCTCATAGATTTTTTTGTTCCACCACATTTCTTTAAATCTTTCTGAAAGAAATCAATATCATATTAAGTATACAGGGATATTTGGTAGCTTAATTTCAGAAAAAACAATTCATCAATAATTTTAATAGATTACAGTCTTAAATTTTTCAATAAAATATGAGATATGCAAAGTATCTTTTTAAATTATTGTCAGTGGGATCTTAATATTGAAACAATCTCACACATTTTTTTCATGATATAGAAACCTGTCTGTGTTTCTCTGGTTTTCTCTCTGTGTGTGCAAGGCAGAATGATAAGGGAAATAAATATAATTTATAAATTGTTAGAGTATAATATGGACATAAAATGATTTTTAAAATAGCCTGACTTCACTTTTCAATACTTGAAAAACACCAAGCATTAAAGCTTCATACTATGATTTATTTTGTTTAAATCAAACATTATTTCTTTTACAACTCAGTTGTAGGAATAGAAGGTATAAGAATATGTCAAAACATAATTATCATTAATGTACTTTGCATCTTAAATACATAGTGTTACTAGTCATCTCAGAGAAGTGATTGCCTATTTTTATAATCCTCACTTGAGGATATGTTTTTATTGATTTTAAAGAGAGAAGAAGGGAGAGAGAGAGAGAATAAAAAGAGACAAACACAAATTTGATTGCCTCCAGTACTTGGCCTCACCAGGATCCACAATATCGATCTGGCAAATTAGGTATGTGCACTGACTAGAAATTGAACCCACAACCATTTGGTGTAAGGGGTGATACTCCAATCAATTGAGTCACTCCACTCTGACAGGCAAAATGGGCTTTTTTTAAAGGCCCATTTGAAATTTAAAAAGTAAATTCACGGGTTTATAATTAAAATTTTAAAATTATGTCTTTGGGAATATGCTATGTTTTACTTTTCCTAAAGTTTGCTTTGCCTAAACTTCCACTAAAACATCCATACTAACTGAGAAAAATTACAACACATCACAGAAGAATTAACCCATGCCAAATCTAAGAGTTTATTTCCCAAACTACATTGTAGTTAGAACTAGGTTTAGCAGGGTTGCACATATTTTGCTTTACAACTAAATAGTCCTTTGGAAAATAAAGTTAAAGGAGGATAGGGGGCGGGCTATATGGAGGGGAGGGTGGGGTAGAAAGGGAAGGAAATAACAATGTGTTTCCCATCTTCATCAGGAAAGGGGAGGGAGGCATAGGTCTCCTAGGGGTAAGTAAATATTGCTAGGAAAGATGAATAGGCCCTTAGAAGAACAGATGGGAAGTATGATGGTTTATGACAAAGTGTGTCTGGGTGTGAGGTCAACTGACTTCTGGTTCCTTTCTTGTGACAAGAGTCAATTTTCCCTGTTTGAGAAACTCCCAGGAAGGGATTGATGACAACTGAGTTCCTTTTGGAGGATCTGTATTTAGGCAGACAAGTCAAATTCAGAGAAGTCCTTGTTCTGCATTTGCTGTTTGGCCAGTGCCTACAGCTCAACGTAATCAATATTCCCAAGTGCCATATTTGGGAGTTGCATGTTCTGCACCTTTCACATGCATCCTAATTTTTATAGATGTTCCCAATCTGCTTTCCTTGAGGCTATAATGTGAGCAAGTGCTTGCTTTGGAACAGTCTTATTAAACTTTCAGGTTTTTTTGCTAATCTGTTGGGAAACATTTTATATCAGTGAGGTGTTTATTTGTGATATTCTTTAGAGTAAATTTACTCATTTTTTCTAATGCCTGAGTTATTTGTATTTTTTTATGTGACATTGCGGCATTTATTTTTTATTTTAGTCAAGGGGCGGGGATGATTTTTTTTAATACATTAAATATAGCTATACATATTTTAGAGAGATTGGTCTTTTGACATTTATATCAGACCAAATTAGATTTCTCCATTTTTTTACTTGTCTTTTGACTTTGCTGTTGATTATTTTTTCCTATAAAGAATTTTAAAATTTATAAATAGTTATATTTATCAATTGTTATTCCATGACCTTCTTTACTCCAAAGACTTATAATAATTCTCTCACACTCTTAGTACTATGACGGTTTTATTTAAAAAAAAATACTTCCAGTTTTGACTGATTTATAATTGCTTTGGGTGAAATTAGCAAGTATATACATCAGAGTTTGCAGCTTTCCCCCAGAATGATATGTGCACTATTTTTTAATTATCCAGTATTCCCAACCTTCAAAGCAATCATTTGATATGCCAACTAATACTTAATTCCTGTATTCATATAACTCTATCCATAGATAATCATTATATTCCATTGTTCTTGCTTTCTATTCCTAATGTTTTCTATTAAAAAATGTTATGCTCTTAGCTATATAAGGTATTTAAGTTTCTACTAGTTTTAATAACTACTCTCTATTTTTTGTTTTTTTAGAGTTCCCTGTATTTTATGTATTAATTTTTCACATTTAAATTTAAAATCAAATAATATGATTAAAAATAATCTCTGTTGCTATTTTATCAGAACATGGTTAAGTTTATAAATTAACAAAGGGAGAAATGTGATATTCAGAGTCTTTCTATCCAACATCATAATAATGCATTTTTCTTACTTAATGTGTATTTTGTGCCAAAAAGAATCATTTAAAACTTTAATTTATGCATTTTTATAATTTTTAGTTTTATTTCTATTTTATATAAATATGCAGATCTATTTTGTGTAAGTATATTTATTCTGTATATGTACAACTAAATGTAAATATAAATATTTACTCAAATTATAAAAACATAAATGGGAAGTTTAATGCATCATTAAAAAATGAAAATCCACATGATTACTAACCAATAAAAAACTTTGCTATAGATGTAGAATGTGAAGATTTTTAATTTAATTTTAATACTTCAGACTTGTGATACTTGTGATAGTTAATTTACTTTAATTGCTGAATACAATGCATTTTAAGAACATATCACAATTTTGTGATGGCCATTCAAGTTTTTTTTCAATATTGTACTATTGTAAGCCATGTTTCTTTGAGTCATCTGTATAATAATTCACTCTACAAGCTTTTGAATGCAATCAGTGTATTATACATTATGAGCAGCTATAAACCTAAATACTAGTATATAAAAGCCTAAGCAACCATTATGATAGAATAAGCAGAATGACCAGTCAACCATTTGCTATGATAAGCACTGACCACCAGGAGACAGAAGCTCAATGAAGGAGCTGTCCTCTGATGGTCAGTGTGCTTCTATAGCTATCCTTCTGTAGCCTCTTCCTTCAGCCAGCCAGCCTCCTAGATAGGCCTTCATCACCTTCCAGGCCAAGGAACCCCACCCATGAAAGAATTCATGCACCGGGCCTGTGGTTTACTATTAATGATGGACTATATTCCAAAATTTCTATCACTGTGCAAGACCTTAAATTTGAATGTTTATCCAGGTGTTTATTTTCAAAGTCTAGAGATTCCAAAACATTTAAACTTTGATTAAATATTAGATTGACTTTTTTTTTTTTTTTTTAGCAAATTTGAACCTTCTATAGTGCTTGTTATCTCAGTGATCAAAGCTAGGGATCTTAGAGTCATTCCTGATACTGTCTTCCACTTGAATAACTTTACCAGTACTGTGTGTTGATTTCCCTTCTCATCATCTCTCCAATGTTCTCATTTATGTCCATGATTTAATCTTTCACCATCTATTGCCTAATTCCATCATCCAAGACCTCTGATAATTTTCACAGAGCTCCAACTATATCCTTTCTCATCAACTCTCTTCTATTTTTTTACAAGTAATCTATTGGAATATGCAGTTTAATTATATCATACCTCACATCAAAGTTCTTTGCTCATAGAATAAAAAATAGATTTTAAACATGGCTTTCCAGGATTGAGTTTCTTACAAGCCTTCCACCTTCATCTCATACAACTTCTTTTCAAATCTCTACTATGAAGATTTTTAGTTTAATTTGAGTATTTCAGACTTGTGGTAGCTCTCTTCCTCAAGACCTTTTCCACTCTATTCTCTTTGCCCAGAATGTTTTCCCACCTCTTATCTATTTAACTCTCATTTTATTTTTCTGCTATCATCTCAGCGGTCACTTCCCTAGCTAAGTTTTTTTTCTGACTCCTCCCATAAGACTAGATCTGGGTCTACTTGACTTAAGCCCTAAAATCAAAAGTTTGTACTTAAAGAAAAAATATATTTGAGATTGTAAGTCACAAATAGACATATTTCTAAGTATACATATTTTCCTTATCACTGACTAGTTTATATTTAATAAGAGCTCTTTAAACTTACATTCCAATTCTCATTGTATTACTCTTGTGTATATCAAAGAAAAGTGAAAGAAACTGAATTTAGGTGCTAACATTATAGCCAGACTTCAACTCTTTTGAATCTCTTTTTTGCCTCAGAATTATCAATGTCATATTTTTTTTAACACAGTATTATGCTATGTGCTATTAAAAGCATTGGTGGTGCAGGATCTCTTGGGAGAGTATGCATTGTTGTCTTTTGTTCAATGTCAGCAAGAAATTTCTGACAAATTGATGTTTACCAACTTTAGGATAGTCCTATTTGAGGCATATACCATCATGTCAGCTCCTCTTTACTTTAATATTTTAGACTTCTGATAGCTCTGCTTCCTCAAGACCTTTTCCATTCTATTTTCTTTGCCCAGAATGCTTTCCCACCTCTTATCTATTTAACTCTCATTTTATTTTTCCGCTATCATCTCAGCGGTCACTTCTGAGATGATAATAATAACAACAATCAAGGTTGTTGTTGTTATTTCATCTCTTCCTAGATTTTCGACAATTTATCCTGACATCAATTCTATTGCTTATTGTGCTTCATGCCATCCAATCTCAAGCAAAATGAAGTAGAGCTTGAAACTAATGGATATCTTACTTCCTTAGGTCTCAGAAAGCATATTCTTATTACTTTGCAAGGAAATCTGAAATTGTAATAACTCCTCCAATAAGAAATATTTCCATACTGATGTCAAACTCATTCTCTGCTGTTTGAATACCATTCTTTTCTATTGACATAATATTTTTTAATGATGATTTGTGATGTAATATTTTAATAAATTTAATTGGAAATTAAATCTCCACTTGTGGAAACAAACATATACACCTAAGTTAACAGTGAGAGTGCTCTACCAAGTTCTAAGCCATCAATATTGATGCAAAGCAGTAAAAAACACTTCTTATCTGTGTCCTCATTGATTACAATTATAAGACACATTTGGAGTCAAAGAATATTAAAGTATGAAACTGTATATTTCTTATAGTTGATAAAAATACATCATAATTGAATCTATAAAGTGCATCAGGAATACACCAGTATAAGAAAATAAATCAAAATGACCAAGGAATGAGCATGTAAGAACAAAGCAGGTAAAGCCAGAGATTATCATTAAGATGAAAGATGTAATAATTCGGCTTAATTTTAATCCCCTTCATTTTTATGTGATTTATATGAAAATCTCCTCTAAAAGAACATTTACTGATTTATAATCCACGTATAAATATCTTAAGTAGCCATAGGTAAATTTCAAATCTCCAAATCACTGCAGACTGTCAACTGTTTTTCATTATGCACTAATGAATGGCAAAGTATGGTGATAGTTGCCTTCATCCTCTAGTGCCCTCCTTTGGCAAATAATGGCTGGAATAGAGAAGAGTTTATTTTCTTTTCAGACCAAGAAGGTCTGTTATTTCTTTTCTAGGACCTTATGTCATGCCAAGATTTTCAATATAAAAATAATATTTAGCAATTAACACAAAATACTCAGTGCTGCCTTTAAAAAAACTTTTAGTAATAATGTAAAAAATTATAAAGTGAAAGAATAAATCACTCTGATGAAAACATATCAAGTAGCACACTACTAAACATTTACTGACCACACAGCATCAGCAGCAACCTAAGGACAGCTCACCCCACCCCCTTAAGTGGCAGTTTGGAACCATGAGGGTGTCTGCAAACCCAGGAGAAACATCAATGGAGATAGTGTTCCCAGCAGCACTGAAAGATGGGGGGGCAGCATGTCCCCTGATTTCAAATAAGGGCATCTGTGAGCCCATAAGCAATTAATACAAAGCAGTGGCTTTGGCTTTCTCTAAACATTTTTGCTCATCATTTTAACCACACCTACCAAAATGCCCTGTACATCTTAAGTGTGATTCCATGTTGAATCTGTTTTAAGATTGGGTGAGATAAATTATGAAAATATAAATACTTCATGTCCAATCACATGACAAAATATCTTGGAGAACCAAAATATTTAAAACAACATAGCATTAATGTAAATTTTTGTAGATAGATACTGGAATATAATAAATATAAGTGAAAACCCCCTCACCTATATTTAATCATGGAATTTAGAAAAAATAAGACATAATGTGAAAAGGGGTCTGAAAAACATTGGCTAATTGGAGAAAAATAATCAGATAGCACAATTTATAGAAAATAATTTTGCAAATAAATATAATAGTAAAGTGTAATGAGATAAAATAATTGGACTCAAAAAATATTATATCCTGAGAATATGCAAGTTTTAGATAAATTTCAAGCTACTTTCTTATTTGTCATTGTTTTTGCAGGATTCTATTTTATTGAGGTATAATTAACATATAACATATTTTTCCAAGTGGACAGCATAATTATACAATATTTGTATATAGTGCAAAATGATCACCATAATAAATCTAGTCAACACCCATCACTATACAGTTAAAATATTTTTCTTGTGATGAGAACTTTTACAATTTACTTCCTTAGCAACTTCCAAATATTAAATACAGTATTTACCATAATAACATACTATACATTACATCCCCATGACTTACTTGTTTTATAGCTAAAAATTTGGGCACTAACTCCCCTCATCCATTTTGTACAGCCTCCAACACCCTGCCACTGGTAGCCACTAATTTGTTACCTGTATCTATAAGCTATTGTTTTAAAATTCTACATATAATTGTGGTCCAGTGACATTTATTTTTACTCAATCCTTCCACCCTCACCCTCATGATAGACAAAAAAATAAAACAAACAAACAAACAAAAAAACAGCTCATGGCCCTAGCCAGTTTGGCACAGTGGATAGTGCATCAGCCTGTGGACCAAAGGGTCCTGGAGTCAATTCCTGTCCAGGTCACTTACCTCGGTGCAGGCTCCTCCCCGGCTTGGGCCCTGGTCAAGCCATGTGCGGGAGACAACCAACTCATGTGTTTCTCTCACATCAGTGTTCTCTCTGTCTTTCCTTCTTTCTTGCACTTTCTGTGAAAAATCACTCAAAAAATATCTTTGGGTGAGGATTAAAAAACAAAACATAAATAAACCAAAAAAAGAGAGAGAGACAATGTATAGAACTTAATGCATGTGTGAGCACACATATACATATCTATGTTAGGGAAAATCTTAATAATATTGGAAGATCAATGTCAGTAATCTAGTTTTGACTTCGTATTATAAATTTTCAAGATGTTAACATTGGGAAAACTAGGTAAGGAGCACATGGGATCTCCTGTATTATTTGTTATATCTCTACATAAAACTACAATTCTATTAACAATTTCAATTTAAAAAGTTAACTTTAACAAGTGCAATGAAAATTAATGGAAGGGATGAATGCAATGTTCCCCATAACTCATAATTATTAGCAGCAATAAAATTATCAGTGACCATCCTGGCTTAATCCAAGTTATTGATATAATGTTCCTATTGATATAAATGTTCATTGACATAACATTTATAGAGTGTACGGAGGTTCTGAATTCCTCAGTGAATTATTTCTTTTTTTTTTATGTGTGATTAAAGAGGCTAGTGGCCTCAATTGTTAGCTGATATCATGACCCAGGTGAGGACAATTGTTTCATACCTATAAAATAACAATGAATAGACCTAGAAGTTTTTCTTCAAATCCATCACTTCTGGGATATAATTTTCCTGATCTGTATATCTGGTAATCTCCACACTTGGTGAATAAAAGCAATTTTAATTAAAACAACAACAACAATAAACATAGCACTGATATGTTTACAGAATGAAATAATTTGCGAAAAGTTGACACTAAGCTTCATTGAGACCATAATCAAATAGGGCCTGGGGCCTAAGATAAAGAGTTGAAAAGGGGGAGATAGTAAAGGAAAAAAAAGAAAAAAGAAAAGAGAGCAAGCAAGAGAGAGATGCAAAGCAAATCACAGAGATCTTATTATTGTTTATTCTAACATTCTCTAGTTTTATTGTTATAGTTATTATTGTCATTAAGTCTTTATTATGGTTATAATTTAGCCTTCGGTGATCCAAATTGGGATACTCTTAATTTGTAGTCAAAATTTATCATTATTAATGATCTACTAGGGTTTAATAATTCTATTTTTAATACATTTTATTGATTTTTTTACAGAGAGGAAGAGAGAGGGACAGAGAGCTAGAAACATGGATGAGAGAGAAACATCGATCAGCTGTCTCCTACACACCACCCACTGGGGATGTGCCCTCAAGGAAGGTACGTGCCCTTTACCAGAATCGAACTGGGGACCCTTCAGTCGGCAGGCTGAGCTCTATCTGCTGAGCCAAACCAGTTTTGTCGGCTTTAATAATTATTTGCTATTTAATGGTATTTGAGAATTATAGATTTCTGTAAAGAAGCTGTAAAACAAAGTATGGTCTCAGGCACAGCATTAAAAAGAAAAACAAAACAAAACAAAACAAAAAAACCACCAAAACTTTAAAGACTATAAATCACAATTACAACTTTAATTAGAAGTGAGGTTTTGATTCCCCCTAGCATCCACCAGTTATTGAGGGTTCAAAGAAATATAGCTAATCCAAATTTAATTAATGCATAACAAAGAGATATGCACTAAAGAGTAGGCACCAAGATAAAGTCAGTGCCATTTTTCAGCCTGAAGTAGGCATTGGTTATTGTCTGTGGGGGCTCTTTTACTTACCCAGCCACTTCTAAAACAGGTTGGAGATCTTTTCCCTGACATATGGCCATGTTAGTAGATTGAAGAGTGTTTCTTTATTTCCTCTCTTAAAGAACTTTAGCAGTGATATAACAATGAAGGATCTTCTGATATATTCCCTCAGTAATTTAGTTAATGATCCATTTCTGTGAATCACAGCCAAGTAATTAATCTTTTACCTAGAAGACAGTACTGGTGATGTTAATAAAACAATGTACTTATATAAGAGAAAGGACAGGAAAGGCCTGTTTTAGGGTATTATTAAAAGAGGATGTTTTGGCAGGCATAAAGAGGAATAGAAGCTTGATATCAGTGCAAAAAATTGCTTATTACTGCTTAATAGCTGTGTACAGAAGACACATAAGGATCAGTATTTAGCTAAGGAAAAAAAATATACTTATTTATTTATGTATTTTTTTATCCAGCAAAAATAAGATTGGAAAACATTCATTGACTTATATGTTCAGTCTATTGCCTCTACTTGGATGGCCTTTTCATGGATAGGACCACACCTCTTTTTCCAAGATGTACGTTATCCTAATTAACTATTTGTGATGAAGATGAAAGAGTATTGGCATGCTCATTTTGATCATACCAGCCCAGGGAGAAAATTGCAGTAACCTCTGTGCTTTACCTGTCCAAAGTTGGAGTGGCTCTGTGAAAGTGTTTATTTGCATATCCTGAAATGATGGAAAGGAAATAAGCTTTGGCATAATTCTTAGGAACCTGTATATATTTTAAAAGCCATTTATTATTTTTGAAATGATAATTTTCAACACATGTAAATCATTATCCTGACTAGAAACAGAGACAACCGCATATCAGAGTTCCCCCAAAGCTTAGTTTCTTTTTAAAAAAATCAGTGCTAATACTACTTCAGGAGTTGAATGAAAAGCCAACCTATAAAATACATCACACAAATGTATGTGTATAATGAGCAATGCCATAAGATTCCAAAAGAGGTGAAGTAAACAGTTTATTTAGCTATCAAGATACTTGCCAAATCCAATTTTGCTCACTCATATATTGTGAAGCTTTATACAGAATGTGGAAACCAGTTGTCTTAGCTGCTATTTAAAATAGGAAATATCAATATATTTCATTTAGAATTTGTTGCCTTTTTTCCTCACCGCATGAAAACTTGCAATTTTAATATGAGCTGACTCCTAAAGGCTTTAAACTGATTTTTATATGGTCAGTCTAAACTTATGTTTGTCTAGAGAGTGCTCTTAATCTTGATGTTGAAGCTATAGGAAATGCATTGAGATTGTACCTTTAACTTGCCAGATCCATTGTCCTGGGGTAGTGTCTTATATTAGACTGATGTCAGGGGAGTAGACTCCGGAGTCACTGTGATACCAACTGGTGAAGTTATAGAACAATCTGGGTCTCAAATTTTTTATCTTTATGAGGAGGGCATTTAAGACAGGTGATTTCTAAGGTAGCTGTTAGAACTAAAATTATAATGGCCTCCCTAACTGGTTTGGCTCAGTGGATAGAGCATTGACCTACTGACTGAAGGGTCCCAAGTTCCATTCCGGTCAAGGGCATGTACCTTGGTTGCAGGCATATTCTCAGTAGGAGGTGTGCATGAGGCAGCTGATCAATGTTTCTCTCTCATTGATGTTTCTAAAACTCTATCATTCTCCCTTCCTCTCTGTAAAAAATCAATAAAATATATTTAAAAATTATAATAGCTAATGTACCTAATTTGAAATGTTAAACAAAATTTATCCAGGATAATATTCTATTACACAGATCATTCATGTTTAAAGTCCCAATAACAAAAATAAATGTAGCCAAGACCGGGTTGGCTCTGTGGATAGAGCGTCGGCCTGCAGACTGAAAGGTCCTGGTTTTGATTCCGGTTGGGGGCATGTACCTTGCTTGTGGGCACATCTCCACAGTGGGGCGTGCAGGAGGCGGCTGATCTATGTCTCTCTCTCATCGATGTTTCTGACTTTCTATCTCTCTCCCTTCCTCTGTAAAAAATCAATAAAATATATTAAAAAAATAAAAAATAAATGTAAACTTTAAACAGTACTTTTTCAATCTAATGGTCAAAAACCTCAGTAATTAATTTTTGAAAAAAATTACTTTATACAAGTAATATTCATAAGAAAAATATTTTAAATTAATTTTTGAAATGAAACAAATTTAAATAAAAATAATTATTTTATTATATTCACTAAAACATAATTTCAGACACAGGGGACTTAGGCTGTATATTTGTGCAAGTAAACTGATTTGACAGGAAAAGATCAGTTAAAAGAATAAAACTGGTAATAAGATTGGTATTTGAAAATAGCAAGTTAAAAACACTTAATTGTTCCAGTGAATTGATTGTTTTCAAAACATCTATTGGTTCAATTCAATTTAGTTTTGCTTTGTGTTTTTTTTTGGGGGGGGGAAGGTAAAAACTGATCTTGTGAATAAACCCATAATAAATTAATTTCACCTTAAAAATATAAACACTCATGATTGCACTTTTTCCTCATTTGATGTCAGTGATGAATATCTACTAAATCACATGGATGAGATATCTCTATCTCCTGTCAAAGTTCAGGGAAAATTATATCTTCATTATAATAGGGAAACAGAGGGATAGGGAAAACACTGAGAGATCATGAGACCTGGGAAATGATTTTCAGAGAATGCTGAAAGATTAATTTAGGTCCTAGTGCCCTGATGCTAATCTTAAATTGCAGTCCAAGCTACTGTTCAGAGCAAGAAATTTGTCTGGTTGATGGAAAAATGGTGGCATAATCTGAAGGTATTCAGACACCTTGTTTTCAGAAATACCCACAATTTTCCAAACTAGATTGTTCTTTTTCTAGTTAATTGTCCATAAGTAAAGTTCACCAATCCTCCAAGCTGCAATCTTAGTCATTCTCTGTCAATTTGATCCAGATGGCAAAATTAAAGGCCTTTCACATCATGGTACAACAGTAATTTTATTCATCAAAGATCCTTACCCCATGCCATTTTGTTTTGTGTGTGTGTATGTGTGTGTGTGTTTCACAATTAATATTAAAGTTCCTGTTGAGCAAGTGCTTCATGAACAATGACATGTACTCTGTAGCAAGAGGATCCATCTTCTTGTCAAAGCTGATGGAGAAAAGAAAATACTCTGTGGACATGATAATTACACAGTGCCTGAAAAGGTGGAAGGTGAGACACTACAGATGGGACAGAAGATGAAAGAATCTCTCATTGTCAAAGAATTCCAAAAATAACTAAGTCCTAACATTATTGCATTCATTAAGGCAGATAACGGCTAAAGGGAATGGAGAAAAAAATAACTGTAGAGTTTGGTTTGAATTTATTTATTTTTTTATTGATTTCAGAGAGAAAGGGAGAGGAAGAGAAAGATAGAAACATCATGATAGGGGAGAATCATTGACTAGGTGCCTCCTGCACACCCTCTATTAGGGTTTAAGCCCACAAGCCAGACATGTGCCCTGACAGGGAATTGAACCATGACCTCTTGGTTCATAGGTTGTTGCTCAACCACTGAGCATCTTGGCCTGGTTGGTTTGATTTTCAAATGCAATTAATAGCAAACACAGATATGAGAGGATTAATGCAATTGAAGAATGAGAAACTTTGAAAAGTCCAGGTCTCTAACACACCACACACACACACACACACACACACACACACACACACACACACACAGCAGTTTAACTTTTAGGGAATAGTGGCTTTGAATACATTCATTTTACATAATTATTGTGACTTGGATATTGTTTTTGGAATGGAGCAATAAAAAATTTCCAATCAGGGGAAAATATATTCTCCTATTGAATTGACCAGGAGACATTTTTCATTGGTGTAAACTATCACAACATTTATATTGATTAGTAATATTATATTGGATTTTTAGATGAGAGAGCAGTCAGCAAAATATTTAATCTCATTTCATTCTTAAAACAAAAACAAATGATTGATTTCATCATTTCAACTTTAATTGGGGAAAAAAGCTCCTAAGAAATCTGATGATTGAATATCTCAGTATTTAAGAGACAGATTTGAGGTTTAAGTAGGTCTTTGGCACCAAGATCCTTGTTCTTCCTTTCAAATCAATACTACATTCCATATCCTCAAGAAAACATTATTCCATATATGTGCACTTAATACTGTCTTGTGGTGATGTTAAAAATATAGTACTAATTAGCAAAGCAAACAAATAGTGGTATCAATAATAACTTACAGAGAATGTTGATCTTCATAGTTCAAATCCTCCTTTATAATAAAAGCATAATATGCAAATCGACCCAATGGCAGAGCAACCAGTCACTATGACACACATTGACCTCCAATGAGGCAGATGATCAATGCAGGAACTGTGGCTAAATTGCAAGCCTCAGGTAAGCCAAGGCGGGTGCCAGCAGGGGGCTCCCAGATAGCCCTGCTGATTGCCCCACAGAATGGCCTACCAATGCATGAATTTTGTGCATCAGAGCCTTTAGTATATAATAAAGAGGTAATATGCAAATTGTCTATCACTCCAACACACAAGATAGCTGCCCCCATGTGATCAAAGATGGTCACCTCCATGAGGACCCTAGATGGCCGCACCAATATGGCTGACAGGGGAAGGCAGTTAGGGGTTACTGGACCAGCAAGGGAGAGCAGTTAGGTTCAATTAGGCCAGCAGGGGAGTAGTTAAGTGTTGATCAGGCTGGCAGGGAAATGGTTAGGGCCTACCAGGATTGGGCCTAATGTTAGACATCACTTTGACAATATAGGACTGCTGGCTCCCAAATGCTTACCTGCCTGCCAGCCTGATAACCCCCTAACCACTCACCTGCCAGACTGATTGATGCCTAATTGCCCCCCTCACCGCCCCTGCAGGCCTGGTTCCCCTCAACTTCCCTCCTCTGCTAGCCTGGTCACCCCTAACTTTCCTCCTCTACAGAGTTGGTCACTCCCTGTTAGGGGTGACCAGGGCAGTAGGGGTGGACAGTTAGAGGCAACCAGGCTGGCAGGGGAGGGCAGTTAGGGACAATCAGGACAGCAGGGTATTCTGACTTGGATATTGTTTTTGAAGTGGAACAATAAAAAGTTTCTAATCAGTGGAAAATGTATTCTCCTATTAAATTGACCAGAGGAATTTTTCATTGGTATAAACTATAACAACATTTAGATTGATTAGTAATATTATATTGGATTGTCAGATGAGAAAGCAGTCAGCAAAATATTTAATCTCATTTTATCCTTGAAATAAAAAGAAATGATTGATTTCATTATTTCAATTTTAATTGGGGGGGAAAGCTCCAAAGAAATTGGAGCTTCTTTCCCCCAACCAAACTGTAATTGACCATCACTCCAACATACAAGATGGCTGCCACTATGTGGTCAAAGATGGCTGTCCCCATGTGGACACAAAATGGCTGCCACAGGAAGACCAGCAGGGAAGGGCAGTTGGGAGAGACCAGGCCTGCAAGGGAGGGCACTTGGGGGTAATCTGGACAGCAGGGGAGGGCAGTTGGGAGGGACTAGACCTGCAAGGAAAGACAGTTATGGGAAACCAGGCTGGCAAAGATGGGAAGTTAGGGGTGACTGGGCTGGCAGAGGAGGGCAGTTGGGGGTGAACAGGCCATCAGGGGAGGGCAGTTAGGGGCAATTGGGCCGGCAATGAAGCAGTTAGGCATCCATCAGGCTGGCAGGGGAGTGGTTAGGGGTGATCAGACTGGCAGGCAGAAGCAGTTAGGAGAAATCAGGCAGGCAGGCAGACAGGCGAGTGGTTGAAGCCAGCAGTCCTTGATTGTGAAAGGGATGTTCCAGATTGGAGAGGGTGCAGGCTGCATTGAGAGATACACACTCCCATGTATGAAATTTAGCACCAGGCCTCTAGTATACATATATATCTTGATTTACATGAAGTGAGGTAATAAAACTACCTATAAGACATGAATATAAATTTGTTAAAGTTCAGATTTTATTTTTTAAATTAAGTAAGGATGCACATTTTGGAAGAATTTAATATATAATTCCTGCAGGTCAAAACTGGGTTGGAATGAAGTGCAAATTAATTAAGAAATTACCAAAATTTTAAATGTGCATAAAATCCAGGCAAAATTTTGTTTTTAGGTCCCAATAGCAAATTAATAGTATAAGAATGTTTTTGTTTTTTTTTAATATATACTGGTAGGAAATTAAAAGAGAAAGAATACTCAAATTATCCATCTTAAGTCTTCATTTTTCTAGTGATTTTGTTGAGTACTGCTTATCATTTTATGTAAAACAATATGATTTTTATAAATGTTAGCATTTTCTCATCTCAACCAAAGAGCAAGCGATTGAGTTATGTACATGATACAGTTATACATAGCTCTTTGATATTTTTTGAAGCTTTTTACTTCTCATGAAAAGATGCTGAAAATACTGACATGTTTGGGAGTGATTAGATCTTGACATCAGGCAGTTTTTCATTTCATTTGAATCAGTGACTTGTCCATAAGACTTTATTTGAGACCCAGTGGTAGCCAGCAGATTGATCATGCAAAAAAGTTCAAAGTTCTAAGCTAAAAGATCAACCACTGTAAAAAAAAAAAAGTGAAATAAAAGATTTATACCTAATCTGAGGGCAAAATAGATTAACTGACAATTTAGTGAACAAATCCAACAATTTTAACATCCTATCTCATTATAATGTTAATAATGCACTTATATTTTCAATGTAATAAGTATTAAAGAACAAAATCCCACTGTCAAAATGCATGTCTTAAATACTTAATACAAAACAGAGAAACCACATTAATGGCTCTAAAGTTGCTTGATTTAATTTGTAGAAATAACCATAAAATAAAGGGGAAATCTTAATCTGAATTTAAAACTTTAGTATATTTCAGAAGATTAGGAAAAGCATGGCTGGCAAATGTATTTTTCCTACAGAATACAATACTATAGACAAACAATTCACAAAATGTGATTCTTTTGACAAAGCTTACAATAGACTGCAAATTAAATGCATTTCATAAATAATAGAAAAAACTGAAAATACTCAAATTGGAGTACTCAGGAGGAAATGGGTCCCTTCAGTTTACCTAAATTTATCCAAATTTTACAGACCAGTTTGTATCTAAAGAGAAAATATGTCATGTGTAGTCTCTGCTTCAGAGAGGAATAACATCAACTTAAATAAAATTGTAAAAACAAACAAACACAAAAAATACTAAGTAAGAAAGAAAAGGATTTGAAAAATTACTCCTAAATTTTATTAAAATAAGTTAGTCCATATGCCTTAAATATTGATATTCTGAAAAACAGTGATGTTATATGTAGCAACATTATTTAGTACTTGTTACTTCCATTACCATCTAGGAGGCTATTGCATTCACTCCTGCATTTTCAGAATATAGTATACTCGGTTTCATAGGATATATCTATATTTATATCCATATCTATATCTTAGTCAATGTCTATATATAAGAAGATATCCACATATATAGAGATACTAGAGACCCATGCATGAATTTCATGCACAAGGGGTGTGTCCCTTAGCCCAGCCTGCACCCTCTCCAATCTGGGACCCCTCAAGGGCTGTCTGACTGCCCAATTAGGCTCAATCCTACCAGCCCAATTCAGGACTGCTGGCTCCCAACTACTTACCTTCCCTCCTTCCTGATTACCCCTAACTGCTTCTGCCTGCCAGCCTGATCACCCCCTAACCATTTACTTGCCAGCCTGATTGATGCCTAACTGCTCCCCTGCCAGCCTGATTGCCCCTAGCTGCCCTCCCCTGCAAGCCTAGTCACCCCTAACTGCCTTCCCCTTCTGGCCTGATCACCCACAACTCCCCTCCCCTGCTGGTCATCTTGTGGGGGCCATCTTGTGTCAACATGGGGGCAGCCATCTTTGACTACATGGGGGACAGCCATCTTGTGAGTTGAGGTGATGATCAATTTGCATATTATTCTTTTATTAGATAGGATAAAGGCCTGATGCATGGGTGGGGGCCAGCTGGTTTGCCCTGAAGGGTGGCCTGGATAAGGGTAGGGGTTCCCTTGGGGCATGGAGTGGCCTGGGTGAGAGGCCTGTAGTGGTTTGCAGGCCAGCCACATTCCCGGGTGATCTAAGCAGAGGCCCTGGTATCTTCTATAATTGAAACTTTGTAGCCTTGAGTGGAGGCCTGGTCCAGCCAGGGTGTGCTGGAAGCTTGGCTTCCTTCATTGAATGTGGGAACTTCTTTCCAGGTCCCAAGTGGTTAAGGGTTCCCGGTTCAGGGTTCGGGTTCTGAAGGAGGCTGCACACAAACGAAATGAGAGACTAGAAAATATTAATTTGGCGATATTGGGGGGGCAGTCAGGAGCCTTCCTCTAGTGGAAAGGACTACCACTTGCTCTGGCCTTTTTCTCCTTTTTATTAAGGCTTTTGGACAGATCCCTAGCCTTTAGGCAGGAAATAACAAACAGAAATTAACATGAAACAAACAGGTAGAGGCTGCTTCAGCTAACAATGTTTTCAACTAAACAGTAAATAATTAGCTCTGACCTTTCAGAGCAATTAAAGTTGACCAGCCTTCTGGTTTCCTGTTACATCCATTTAATGAGAACAATGTTTGGTTTCCGACATCTCCCCCATTTTCTTTCCTCTAAAAAATCTTGTGTCTGCAGACTAGAAATAAACATTAAGAACAAAAAAATAAGACAAGCAACAATGGCTATGCTAAGAGGTAAATGAATAAGCCTGTGGTAAGTTTCTTTCTGGGCCAACAGTCATTTGAGTCCCAGTTTCAATGTCCAACAGTTTTTTTGAGTGTACATGTTAGCAATGATATTTCAGTGCTAGATGGTGGACAAAGGCTGGCAATGCAGGTCCGATCTTCTCTGGTTTGATCCTGGGCAACTTGCATCAATTGCACAGCTGCTGACTGTTAGGATGGCAAGGTGTCCTTAGCATCTTCCATCTCTGGACTGTTTCTCCTCTTATCTTCATAGCTGGAGCATTCTCTGTTGTAGCAATTCACATGGTCTTAGAGCTGTTTTTCTGAAAATATACAAACATATTCTCGACCAAAAGTTAGTAAAGGAATTTTTTTACTTTGGATCCTTTTTATTTTTGCCCAAATGATTTTCCTTTGGCTTATTTTAATACTATGTATGTTTTTCATAGGTATCTTGCTGTTAAGTAAAAAAAATAAATAAAATAAATAAAATTTTTTTTTGCTTTCCAGAGTAATAAATAACACCTAATTTAGCCAAGATTAGCATTTCCCTGTGAGAGTTCTTTTATAATTTTTAAATGAAATCTTCAGTTATCTCATTGCAGGAGAGCAGAGAGCCTTGCTCTTTCCTGCCACCTTTGAATTTCTCCACACCAGAGGCAGTTTCATCAGTGGAGTTTCACTTATTACAGATTTCATATTCCAAATGCAAACTAATATTTTAATTTGAACAAGAAACTACATTATTTAAGCATGCAAACTAAAACTCTATAATAAAGTTTACTTTATATTTATAACCTAATTCTTCCCCAGTAGCCTGGCTGCAAAAGATATTCCCACCCTCCTTACAGATCGAGACTCTGCAGTTAATTCGTGGGCTTTGCCTAGGTTGAATTCCCCTCACCTTTTCTTAGGTTAATCTCCCCTCACCATTTTCCTTGGTGAATTTTCCTTCCTTCACTCTTAGGCGAATAATACCTCCTCCTCCAGACATCCAGGAGTCAGGCTCCAGATGTGGGCACCTTTTTCCACGTTCCCTGTTGGGCGCTAGATAAACCTCTTTCCACGTCCAGCGAGGTTCAGGGTTCGGGTTCTGAAAGTGGCTGCACGCAAATGAAATGAGAGACTAGAAAACATTAATTTGGCGATATAGGGGGGCCAGGTGGGAGCCTTCCTCTAGTGGAAAGGACTGCCACTTGCTCTGGCCTTTTTCTCCCTTTTATTAAGGCTTTGGGACACACCCCTAGCCTTTAGGCAAGAAATAACAAACAGAAATTAACTTGAAAGAAACAGGTAGAGGGTGCTTCAGCTAACTATGTTTTCATCTAAACAGTGAGTAATTAGCTCTGACCTTTCAGAGCAATTAAGGATGACCAACCTTCTGGTTTCCTGTTTACATCCATTTAGTGAGAACAATGTTTGGTTTCCAACAATTGATGAGAAACTCAAACCTCCTGCTCACTCTGTGGCCACACCCATCTTGGTTAGGTTGATTTGCATACTTGTTGTTGATTGGCTGGTGGCTGTGTCTTGTGGGTGTAGCAGAGGTATGGTCAAAATGCATATTACTTTTTTATTAGATAGGATATCTAAATAATATCTACAAAATAAATAGTTCCGTATTAGATCAATGTACAGACTAATATATCTAAATATATAGATGCACACATATATATTAAATACAAAAATAGAAATGAGATCATGTAGATACTAATTTATGCTATTTTAGAAAAACAGTCATCAGTAAATAAATTTAAATAAACACACATTAATTAATTGGAAGTCTAACAAGTTAGCAAAAATGAAATGGACAACTAATTATATAGCAAATAAGTGAAAGTGTGGGCTTTTCCTATTCATTAGTAAACCATTTCAGAAACAACTTGGCAATAAGCGTACAAAATATTTAAAGGGTCATGTACCCTTCTATCCACTAACTGTTCTATCAGGCAATTATTCTAAGAAAATTTAATAATTCCTTGGCTAGGATGGCCCATTGTTTGAGTGTTGTCTTATGCAGAAAACGGTCACTGGTGGGATTACCTGTCAGGATGAAGCTGATCAGGTTTCTAGCAGGAGGCAGCTGATCAATGTTCCTTTCTCAGATAGATGTTTCTCTCCCTCTCTCTCTCTCTCTTTTCCTTACTCTCTCTAAAACTAAATTAAAATATATGTTTTAAGAAAGAAAGAAAATATAATAAGAAAATCTTTATGTGCAGGTATGTCTATTAGATCATAATGCATGCTTTCATGTTTAGGTTCCAGGTCTCTCACCTTTTTAGAATCTAGATTGTTTTAAGAGATTGTTTTAATCTCTTAAAACAATCTGAATAGCCAATTATGTTATGAGTGTTTAATAAATTATAGCATATGAACTCAATAGGTTAATATGTAGCCATTAAAATAATAGATATTAAAGTTGCTAATGCTATGAGCAATATTTTAAATAAATATTAAAATTTAACCAAAAATGTATAAAATATTATATGTAGCTATCAATGGCAAAAAGGTAAAGAAAATATAAAATATTATAATTTTTATGAAGACTAATGGATAATCTTACTTTTTCCTTTGATTTTAACTCTTAATCTACTCCAATTTCCCATGTTTTATAATATGCATTACTTTATAGTAGCTCATATAATCAGAATTATTTTATTGTTGAATTAATATATGTTTATCTGATAAATATTTATTAAGTACTATGAGCTAGTCATGGTCAAAAACATTAAATATGGGTTCTTGCTCTTTTAAATATTTTATGGACTTATGCAGAATTCATAGCTTAACCAAAAAATGATGCTGGCAGAGAATAACATTCCAAAAGGTAAGATTACTTTAAGGTATGGAAAGGACCAAGTGGATGGTGCTCAATAATAAGCAGAGAGTAGGCGATGAGGTAAAAACACTGGGCCAGGTTTCTGTGGAGTTGGGGAGGAGCCAAAGGTGGTTAAATAATACTTTTAGGTTTCTGATCAGAACTTTGACTTTCACCTAGGAGCCAGAGGAAATTTGTATAAAATCTGATTGAAGAATTGATGGTGGCTATTTCAAAAGGGATATACTAAGAGTGTTACAGGAAGACCAATTAGGAATTCAGTACAGATATGTAGGTAATAAGTGAAGTTCAACAAGTTTGACTAGTGCTTGAAAGAGTAGCACATTCTGGTTTTACAGAAGTTAGAATAATCTCCATTTATCTGTCTGCCTATGAGGAATCACATAACATCACCAAATCCTGTTTCACTAATGTGTACAATGGAAATATTCGTATCTGTCTGATATGGTTGCTGTGAGAATTAAATAACACAATTTATGTAAAGCAACTATTACAAAAATTGGCAGCCTATAAGCTCCTAATAAGCATTATTTTTACTAATTAAATGATGGCAGTGAAAATGTAGAGAATTATAAATTATTTTTAGGGAGGAAATTCAAACCTGTGGCATGTAAGTTATGTGTCCACATGGAAGTATTAGAAAAATGGTTGCATATAAAAGTTTGTAAGATATAGAGCTGTCCCTCGGGAAGCTATCAGACAAAGTTTCTTTTTTTTTTTAAATATATTTTATTGATTTTCCACAGAGAGGAAGGGAGAGAGACAGAAAGTCAGAAACACCGATGAGAGAGAGACACAGATCAGCCGCCTCCTGCACGCCCCACTGTGGACATGTGCCCGCAAGCAAGGTACATGCCCCCGACTGGAATCGAACCTGGGACCTTTCAGTCTGCAGGCCGATGCTCCATCCACTGAGCCAAATGGGTCTCGGCTCAGACAAAGTTTCAATCCCTGAGTAAAGCAGATCACTTGGGCTGATATCCATAGTGTAAAAAGGTGAGAGACCTGGAACCTAAACATGAAGGCATGCATTATGTCATGGCCAGGGTAAGGTATGAGTCTACAAAGTAATGGCATCAGTGACATTATTAATTGTGTTGAGAGCAATTGAGTTGGTTTGATACAGATAAAAGCACAGTAAGAGTGAGAAGATAAGCTGGAAAAGAGAAATGGGAGATTTACAGTTATTTATAATTTGAAGAAGCTTGTCTGTGAAGGAAAAGAGAGATGCAGGATGGAGAATGGAAAGAAAATCCAGGTAGTGGGATAGAGACCCTCATTTCAATGGCCAAAATTTGGGGAGCTAGATGTATTTCTTAATTCAGAAATGTTTATTATATGAATACTATCAAGGCCTGGTACACGAATTCATGCACAGGTGGGATCCCTTGGTTTAGCCAGCCAGGGGGAGGGGCCACAGGAGGTTGGCCAGCCATGGAAGGTTGGCTGTGGGAGTACATTGATTACCAGGAGGTAGTTCCTGCATTGAGCTTCTGCCCCCTGTGGTCAATGCATGTCATAGCAACTGGTCGACTGGTTGTTCCAATTGTTCCAAGCATTTGGTCATAAAGGATACTTAGGCTTTTATATACTACTATACAAATTATGTAGTTTTATTTTTTTAACATAATATTTGTCTTAGAGAATATTTGGGCAAATAACATGACATAATAAATTGTTATTTCTCATAGATATATAATTTATAACCTTAAAATTGATAAATAAATTGGAAACTAATAGGACACCAGAAAAAATACAGAAATAAATAGATCCATAATCTGTGAAGATGATGTTAGGTAGTTGGGAACGTACATGGAGCCCTCTAATATTCTGTTCTGGAGAGCCAGTTCAAAATGAGACCAGGCAAGCCAGCCCCAGCCTGGAAATGTCCTAAGATGTCCTAAAGTATGAGAGTCTGAGATGAGATTAGCATAAAATTTTAGAGAATCATAACTAAACATAGTGGGATTTGTCTGATGTGACACCATAAAAATGAACTCAAAATTGCTGTGTGTATGTCTTCTGAGGGCAGAAAATCCATTCAGACGTGATCCAAACCCACCAAAAATGGTAGAAACTAGTTGTTGAGAGGCTGCTCCATGAGTCTTGAGTGTTTTTGTTTGCATTTATTTATTTATTATGGAACTTGACCTTACTCACTAATTAGCACCTACTGGCAATTTCAATTGGGATGACATACAGATCATTAGATGAAGTAATTTTAAAGGTATTAATTAAGCTCTAAATAGAGATTCTCAAAAAATGCAAATGAACAAATTTTCAAAATTTCTCTGTACACATTTGGCCACCTGCCTTCTTGTTTTGCCGACTACTTTCACAGCCCTGACATATAACAGTGCATATATTAACATAAAAGAACACATCTCTGACATAGTCTATATTTTTTCTTCTGTAAAGCATTTTTCTTTTCAATTCAGATTATTATAGCTATTTTTTTTTTAATTCAGTGTTTCTTTTAAAACCTAAGGTTTATTTTCACACGTCTGATTGCCAGAGGAAGAGGAAAGAGGGTGTCGCACATCAGACATTCAAATCTAGACATTATGCAATCACGATGACAAGGATTAATAAAGATTAATTTTGTTCCCACTTAAAAAGTCCTAACACTTCAGCAGTACCATTGCAGAGCATGTAAGAAAAAGAATAATTTCCATCAGCTTTTGAAATGTACTTTCTTTTTATTATATAGTGTATTGCTGTCCATGTTGGCAAGTTGTTTTTATCAAAGTTTTTCTCTTGCTACAATTTTCCAAGAAGCTACAGCTAAGTTATAAAATTTACAAGGCAAAGACTCACATGTATCACCAAAAAAATATGATCATTCTTCAAATAGCCATTTTGCTGGATTGGCTTTATTTATTTATTTATGGTATCATTACTTGTACTTTAAAATGGAGCGTAGAATCTATTTTAAAATAGGCATCCTAATATTATTTATGACTTTGTTCTTCTTAAGAATTCTATAAAAACAAAAAAGTTGAATTCTCACAATGCTACATGATTAATTAATTATTTTTTTTCAAACACTCAGGAAAAAAATCTATCCAAACAACTTCTCATTCCTTTCAGTCAAGTGACCATTTGAATGACGTGGCCAACTACTTGTTTTGTTTGGGTAAACACAAGGTGAGTTCTTTTGAAACTCTAGTGTAAAGGGATGATAACATATGCAAGCATTCATAAAAACATACAAATAACAACAGATATATATTTTTTTTTACTTTATCCTTGAAGAAGAAGTCCAGTTCAGCACATACTAGTTGAAGTTCTGTGACACTTATATGACCTGAGTGAAATAATTATTATTCATCATCTCAAAACAGTAAGATAAAGATTATTAATATGTTCCCAATGATGGGTGTATTGTTTTTAAAACTATGTATAAATGATGTGCTGAAATCATATCAGTATTAGGTTGTCCCACAAAAACATTTTTAGCTAATCTCAACTATGTATACTAGTATATCTGATTTTTAGTCTTAGAAACATGATGTTTAATATTTTGTAGATGGTTTGCTATATAGATTTTGAAAATAGAAAATAATTCATTTTATTTACACACACACACACACACACACAGACACACATAAACACACATACTGAGTGGCCAGATTATTATGATCACCTGACATTTGTAGCAAAATTAGCTGTACACTGCATCGTATGGGATATGGAAGCCAAAGGCCTGTTTGAACACCTCTGCTGTGTGCATTATCAAGATGAACCATCTCTAATTCGCACAGGAACACAAAGATTGGACAGTAGAGCATTGGATAAAAAGTCACGTGGTCTGATGAATCACATTTCCAGTTGCATTCTGCAGATGGCAGAGTTAGAATTTTGCAGAAACAACATGAAAGCATGCACCCCACATGCATGAGTACAACCCTTCAAGCTGGTGGGGGCAGTATTATGGTTTGGGGCAAGTTTTCCTGTTACAATTTGGGCCCTTTAATTCATGAGGAACAACGTCTGAATAGCGCAACATACCTAAGTATCATCGCTGATCAAGTTCATCCTATCATAGTGATGGTATATCTCAATGGAGATGGCTTCTTCCAACAAGACAATGTATCATGCCACGGTGCATATTTTGTGCAGGAGTGGTTTCAAGAACATGAGGGAGACTTTAGCTTGCTTAGGTGGCCCGCACAATCACCAGATCTCAATACAATTGAGCATTTGTTGGATAAAGTTAAAAGAGCCATCAGGCAGCTGATTCTATAACCATCAAATCTCACAGAACTGGACAGTGCTATTCATCAGGCTTGGTGTCAGATTCCTCGCATCACCTTTCAACATCTTGTGGAAATAATGCCAAGAAGAATCACTTCAGTATTAAAGGCAAAGGTGGCCCAATGAAGTACTGATGGGGCAGTCATATTAATCTGGCCACTCAATCAATATAAACACACACACACACACACACACACACATATATAGTCCTTTTAAGGACATGTTTTACACAAATCATTTCTGTGAATCATTTCTTAACTATCTAAAACCCAAATGATAAGAAAGATACCAGGGTGCTTAAGGGTCTGGTCTTTTGACTCAGAATGCCTTGTTAGGAAAACTGACTCTTCCAATTTACTAGCCATGTGACTTTATAGAAGTTTCATAACTTCTATGTGCCTCAGTTCCTTCCATTCTAAAATATTCATTATAATAATAGAACTTAACCCATAAAAATGTTAAATATATTAATTTCTAAGAAATATACCTGGCAACATGAAAATTTAATGTTAGCTTTATATTATTATTATTATATTATTTTTTAACAAAAATGGCATAGTTTTACATTATAAAGCCCCTGTACCAATTGGTCTGGGTTTCTGTGTATCATTAATACATTCAAAATAATCCATGCAAATGAGTGTTAAAGAATTAATATTGTATTTCCCTTCCCCCAAAATTTATATGTAGAAATCCTTGACCCAAAGTGATGACATTAGGAGGTGAGATATTTAGGGGAGAAGGAGGCATTAGGTCGTGCGGATCCAGCCCTTATATCAATGGGATTAGTGTATTTATCTAAAGCTCATTTCCATCATGTGAAATTATAGCAAGATAATTATCTCTAAATGAGGAAGTAAACCTTACCAGACACTAAACCTGCTGGTACCTTACTCTTGGACATCCTAGCCTGTGAGAAATAAATATTTGTTGTTCATAAGTTACATCAGCCTCCACACACTATAATAGTGGGCTTATTTAAAATTCTTTGATAATATTAGCTCCTGATTATTGGAGCTATTTTTTTTCACATGTATCCTTCCAATGGACAATCCACCGGAACTACAGAGAATCCTTCACAGAACAAGCCTCTTTCATATAATACTCTTGTCTCCATCTGAAGGTGATCATTGACCAAGGGCTCCAGCTACTAGGCTTTGAAATTGCCACTGCTTTTATGCTGAGTCCACAACTCCTGTGGCAGTTTTCACCCAAAGATGGAGTAAGACAAGGATGCTACAGGGGACCTATTTCTCAGAGACAGATAGAACTTTGACAGACTGCCATGCCTCAAGTCCTGCATGAGGGACTTGTTGAAACTTCTTTAGAGGGCATATAACTTTCCTTCCCTTTGTCTCGCCTTCCTTCATTCAGGGTCTTGTTGTCCCTTACTTGCCTCCCTCTGTTTACTCTTTCACAGGCACTTCCCCAATAAACCCTTGCTCAATTAGTCCTGTCTTGACATCTGCTTATTGGAGGACTGGAAATAAGAGCCACTGCATGGTTGAGTGGCAGGAAATGGGCATGTTACCCAGGGTTTTTAATGTCAACCTCCACAGTCATATTGCTTGTAGGTTTGGTCTCCCGTAGAGTTGCAGTAATTATCATCTTCTCTTATTTCTGTGTCACCAATTATGTCTCAGTGTGTCTTCTACATGTGAGCTAAGTTTTATAGAGAGTGTGAAAGAGTGTAATTGTGGATTACTGAAATTCTCTGTATTATGCTTCAAGGAACAAACAAACAAACAACAAAACGCATGCACATACCTTTATCTATGTCTATTTAGTAAATAACACAGAATAGCACAGGAATGTATATTCTAGTTTACTCCACCCTTTTAAAAATTTTAAAGCTCTTTCTATTTAGTCATGGAATCTATAATTATTTTGACTTCTTTTATTAATAAAAGTAGCATATATTGCCAATAATCTAGGTGATCTTGCTATTTCTTAAGAAATTAAAATAGAAAAGTTGCACGTGTTCTAATTGCTCTTGAATATAAAATAGACATAACAAACAAAAATGTGTTCTTGCTTTTGCCCCTCAGACCAGCTTGTCCCATAGTTTTCTTCTCATAAGTGAGCTTCCATTAGGTATTTGGGTTTCTCTTTTACTCCATTATTTTGCTCACTTCCCACAGCCAAACCATCAGAAAAAAAATTGAATACCTTAAGACTACTTCACTACTTATATACTGCCAAATTGGGCCGAGTCACAAAATCTCTCCCTTCAGAGTTTCAGCTGGTCTAACTGTTTCCAGGTTTCTCTACACAAAAGCCAGAAAGAGTCTGAAAACGCAGGTGTCCTAGCCTTCCTCATCTGGTTTTCTTACCCACTTAAAATAAATACAACCCTTATCAGGACACTCATCTGTTTCACAAGATCTGGCCCCTGCTGCTGACCAACTATTGTCTTACTTTTGACCACTCTTCTCCCCCCAATTCACTTTGCTCCAGACAAATAGGCTTCTTGTTTTTTCTTAACCAGTTCATGCTTTCTCAGGCCACATGATTTGCATTTGCTTATACCTCTTCCTGGAATGTTACTCCCTACATACAAGCATGATCTTTTCCAAATCTTCTTGGTTTCTGATCCAAAATCACTTTATACCATCATATCTAAAATTGTATTTTCTTTCAGGAACAATCTCCTTATTCTGATTTGTTTTGTTTACTTTGATTGTTTTTTTAGTTGTTTTACTCCCTGACATTTCTCCCCAGTATACTCTCAGGCTCATGATGGGATAGATTGTGTCTATTTCACTCATTGCTTTAATCTCAGGGTCTAAAAAGAATATTTCTTGCATTTATTAAGTTCTGAGTAATTATTTGTTGAATAAGTAATTAAATGAATAAAAATATAAATGAATTATAAATCTATCAAATTAAATATTTACTTTATGAAACCATAGAATCAATAGTAGTATAGTATATTTGACAAGATATAACCCCATAATAAGATACTAGAATTTAACCAATCAGGAGGCCCAGATCTCAGTGATGAGATAAAATAAATCCAATCAACTCTAATCTGATATTTCTAGTTTAAAATATCATCTCATGAGAAAGGTTTAAGTAGTTGAAACAAGATTTTTATCTTTTAAATTGATAACCTTATGATATAATTAGTTTCAAAGTATTTTATTTAGTTTGTGAGTTCACAAAAACTGAGCTGTAAGAATCATAAGAAGCATAATTTAAATTCAAATTACAAGTCAATTTAAATGGTATAATTTTAATTGTAATCATGTTTATTATATAATAGACCATCTGTTAATGGCAGATTTTACAAGTCCAACATCAAATCCATATAGTACTATGTATACAATATTGGTTAAGCTCCACAAATATTAAGTCACTTCATCAAAATTGGATCATAATTATAAACAACTGTGACTCCATACTTCATGCAGATTCCACCCTCTGCTAGGATATATTACTCTGCTTCAGGGAAAGGGTTGTAGCTGGCTCAACTCCCCTTCCCACTTCTTATTTCATTAATACCTATGTAGTTTTCAAGCACTTAATGCCTATTGGAATTCCTGAAGGACAAACAACAATAGAGGAACTTGGCTCAGTGGATAGAGTCAGTCTGTGGACTGAAAGGTTCCAAGTTTGATTCTGGTCAAGGTCATGTACCTTGGTTGTGGGCATATTTGCAGTAGGAGGTGTGCAGGAGGCAGCTGATCAATGTTTCTCTCTCATCGATGTTTCTAACTCTCTATCCCTCTCCTTTCTTCTCTGTAAAAATTCAATAAAATATATATATAAAAGAACCAATAGAGAAACTCTAATCACTTCATTGCTGCTTCCAAAAATTAGCTTTGGTTTTATTTGCTTCATATGCTGGACTTCTAGATATGATTTTAGAAGAACAATAACATTTTTTAACATCTGATTCCTCTAGGAAAAAGGGAAAGTGTGAATAATATTTATATTTAAAGTGAACTCCAAACCCATGATTCATTCTCTAAAGTTGTTTGCAGTTTGTCCCTGCTCCCACTTCACTCTTATCTGAATTTGTTTCTATCCCCAACAAGCAAAAACAACTAAAATTGTACATTTAACTCTATTATGCAAACCCCAGTAATATTTCAACATTCTTATTTACTTGAGACTGGTATAAATACATGAAAGTATCTGGATTTTAAATACATATTTAAAAAAGAATTAACTCTAATAATTTAGTAAAGCAAGAGGCTAACCAAAGTAAAGTATATTTTAAAATATTTGAGTACATTACCTCCTCAAGAAAACCTCTTCAGTGTAACACTGACTGGATAAGTTCTCCTTCAATGACCTCCTATAATGCCTTGTATAGAAATTCATAAAAAAATGTATCACTCTGAATTAAAATTCATTTATTTACTAGACTTTTAAGATAGAAATATGACTTTTTACCTAAAACCTAATACAATGCTGGAAGAAGGCATGCTATATAACACAGGTTAAATGAATTCATGAATTAACTGGAGTTTTAAACTAATAGTGTGTCAACATTATACAATTATAAAACATCTTCCTCCACAAAAAAATAAAATAAAATTCCTAAAACAAATGATAAGGACACAACCTTTCTAGATTTTGTCCATGTTACAAAATTTTCATGTATTTCTCTATATTATATCATGTTATATAATCACTGTGCTAATGAATTAAAGATTGTAGCATATTATTTTAAGAATCATATGCATTTATTTGGAACGATATAAACTGATAACTTCACTTTTATATTTTGTATTTTCTAGTATAACATCATGTTAATACTTAAAATATTAAAGATAAGTTGAATTGCTGTAGGTTTTCTCTCAAATTGATTTCTAATGATGCTTTTAACATTCACCATTGTTATGCATTTAAGTCAAACCACATAATTTCTGTGTCACCAATTATGTCTGAGGACCTTGTTGAAACTTCTTTAGATGGCACATCATCAGTGCAATGAACATCTCTAGATTTAGTATATGCCTCCTGTCATCTCGTGGATTCTTTATTTAGGATATTTGGTGAAATATTATAAACATTTTATATCCATTAGAATATTTGCTTACAAAATGGTTAAACTAGTTCCATTATCAATAATAAAAAAAATGTGAATACACACACACACACACACACACACACACAGTAGTCAAATTGGGTATGTGGATATTCATTTATTAATTTTTCTATTAAATATGCATTTCCAAAACACCTCTCCAAGCAATTATATACTAGCCCAGCAAGGTTGCTTGGAGATAGATAAGTCTCCTCTCTTGTGATATCTGCTCCTTTCAAATAAAGGCCAACAGATGTTTAAATAAATGACTTGAGCTGAAATAATCAGTTCAGGTCTTTTTTTTCAAAGCAGCTTAGAAGATTGCAGTGCAACTTTGGAACCATACACTTTGGGGCATTTTTGTGTCTCAAACTTATTGTTCATCTTTTTCTTGGCATGGATATATTTGTAATCAATATTTTGACATTTTCACCTACCAGTGAGTAGTGATAATGTGTTCTTAGAGGTCAAATTGATACTGTCAACAATTTGTGGCAACACATTAATAAGCCATAGCTTTAAAATAATGTTTCCTGGAGAAAACAGATTTTCCTTCTTTTATTTTTATGAGCAACTTGGCTTATTCAATGTTATTATATAAGAAAGTAAGTACCAGGATGCCTTAGTCTGAGAGCTTGCCCTCCAGTGAGTAGTACAATAGTCCTCAGTAAGGAAATATCCAATTTGTTCTCTCTCTCTCTCTCTCTCTCTCTCTCTCTGCCCTTCTCCTCCCTTCCTCCTACTCTCTCTCTCTCAAAAAAAAAAAATAAAATCATTAGAAACATACCTTTGGTTGAGGATTAACAACAACAAAAAAACAATACTATATCAGTCTGAAATTTATGCTTCTGTATAGTTAATAAATTTAAATTAATATCCATTTATCCTTCTCTCTTGGCATTTAAGTTAATTACATATAATACCTATTTTATGCAACTACTACATGAAAATAGTAAATTATTTTTAAATCAAACTTTGGAATTTATTTTCTCTTATTCTTTAATAACTCAACCACTGCATTGTCTTATACTAGGAGCAATATATGTGATATTAACAATTTATTTTTTCAAAAATACTTTGCCTAACTGATAATGTTGGTTCACCTGATAAAAATGAAAGCTATATGTTTAATAAGTTTTTAGAAACATTTTTCCCTAAAACTATTCTATATTCTTCCTCAGAAAGTAACATATAAGTGAAGATAATTAATTATTCTAGTATAATATTAAGTTGATCAATTATTATATTTGTTTCTAACATTATTTTAGATAGCACTCTTAGAAATATTTTTAAGCAAATCAGCAATACATAAATTAGCAATACTTTGAACCAAATTTTAAAAGAGGAATGATTTGTACTTGATATAGAAAATACATATATAAGTAATGAATTTATTTTAATGAGAAAAAATTAGCAGCCAATAATTACTGCTGCAATTGGATAATTGTTCAGGCAATTGAGCAATTTCAGTTGAAATTGGACACTTCCCACTTATCTCTGAGTTGTAATTAACCAATTTTAGGTATAATTATTTGTACCTGGGCTTTTAGCCTCTTAAATTTATTCTACCTCATGCTTCAAAAACATATTGCTATGTTTACTATTTCTTATTTGGACTACCTCTGATTTTTCTGAATATAAGGCAATACTATCCAAGAGATTTCCATTAATGATGGTTACTTCAGACTGGAAATGGAATATCTTAGCCCTTCAAATAGCTGTTAAAATACACAAAAAATTGCTTTAAAAGCATTGACTAAATTGAAAAATTAACTTCTTCAAACAACAAGCCATTTTAGTCAAAACAATTTCTTGACAGAATTGACTTTTGACCAATTATTTAGCTAAATTGATAGTTTGTTTTACTTAATTTGCCTGACAATTTAGTCAAAACTCTAAGAGTTTGAGGAAGCTACTGCCAAACTGTGCTTATAGGAAAGTAAAATAAATTACAACTATACATTACAACATAATGGTATGTAAAATACATGTGATATAATACAACTTTGAAGTATGATGCTATAGCTAAACTTGTTATTTTCAATAATACTTTTTCATAGTAAACATCCTATAAATGCTTACATGATTTTCTGTCTCAAATGCCTGCATCCCCATTTCTGTGTATATATATTTTGATTATATTTAAATGTATATGATATAAGTAAGTTTTCTAGACAGATAACCCATCTTATTTACCCAAATATCCCAGTGCCTCATGTACTTCCTTACACACCTTAAGAGCTAAAAATATTTGTTGATAATCACTATACAAAAAGGGGCAAATATTCCTATCATATATCTTCACTTTAAAAATAGACTTCATTGTGTTATTTGGGGGAAACTTGTTGTGCTTGACAGCCATTTTGTAGTAAGCTTCAGCCACGTTAGCACTAACCTCGGGCTAGATTTCAATTACCCCAAACCCTATCTCTTTCCCTATCTCCTGAAAGCCAGGCCTTTCGCCTTAGGGCTAGGAATTTTCGCTAACTTCCTTATTTCTCCCTATAAATACCCCGAACTGCTGTTGAATAAATGAGACTTTATCAGAACTTTGTCTTGTCTCCATTCCTTGTGTCTCTTGTCTCTTTCATCCCCACTCCCCCTCTAGGGTCCTCATTGACTTCACCCGCGGGTCGGGACAGTTATTTATTTGTCTGTTTTTACCAAAACTATAACTTTTAAAAATAGAACAGATCTGCAAGTAATTAATAGCAAGGCAGCAATTGATACTAGATTCCAGATACCAGTGTTAAACTGTCCAAAGAGCCTTAGTTTTTACTGAGAGGTAATTTGCATATTGAAGTAGTAAGCAATCTTTAGATGGTTTGTGGGAGGGCCTACCAGGCAGAGCTGGCTTCTTCCTTTGTCCTGACCCCACCCTTCAGTGTTTCCCTTTGGTTGAACCCAACTGACAAGACCCTGAGAAATGAGTCCTAGGAGGGCCAAAGCCCTGCAGGATAAAATGGAGCAGAGGAAACATCAGAAATCAATCTGAGATCTACATTGAAAAACAAACTTTAGCGTAGCCATTATTATAACTTTATGTAATGTAGATTTTTCTTCTAGATTCTTCAACTTTAGAAAACATATGTTCCTTCCCACTATGAAAGATGAAGTCATTAGCTAAATCACTAGACTAGACTTTTTCACCATCAACCTTAACATTTTGTTGATTTTATTTATTTATTTATTTATTTATTTATTTATTTATTTATTTATTTATTTTTGTCTTTCTAGAGCTGGCTTTAACAGCTTCTTCTATCTTATGTTTATCTAAATATCTTGATTTAACAGTTTTAGAGGGAACAATATAATTTTGGTTTTTACTCCTCTCTACAAGTATTTGTTGTAAGCATAACCAATGGATGCAAGACACAGGACTCCGGTGAGTGCATGCGCCGGGGGATAGTGGAAGCTGGGGAAAGTCAAGTGGAAAAAAAAAGGAGACATATGTACTGCTATTTGTAATAATTTAAACAATAAATAAAGAATAACAATTAAAAATAAATAATAAACAAAAGTATGTTGCAAAGCAAGAAAATATTTGATATCTTTCATTTAGTAAAGGTATCATTTTACATGTGAAAAGTACATCCTATTATTTAATTTTGTGTTTTATGTTCTGTCTGTTGATTTATTAAAAATCAAACTCACAGCATTTATATGACTAAAAATTCACTACTGTTTCTTGTAGTATCAAGTAATGTGGATCTAGCCATATGGAAGGAAGTGTACCCCAAATTATGTAAACACCACTATTCAAATATCAGTATAAGTATCAAGGGGGCTAGGATCTTTTTTAAAATTTTTTTAGATTATTTTTGTTTCTTCTGGATCATATGTTATTGTGGTAGGCTGAATAATGGTCCCCCAAATATGTTTGTGTTTGATGATTGGAACCTGTGACTGTTTACCATATATAGCAAACCCTTTTCACATATGATCAAGTTAAGGACCTTAAGCTTTGAAACACTGTTTTGGATTACCTGGTTGGTTCCAGTGTAGCCTAGAGTTCTAGAAAAGAAGAGAAAGAAGGTCAAAGGTGGCAGGAGAGGGCAAGATAATGATGGGAGTAGAGATTGGAATGAAGCCTCAAGGAGACATGGAACACTAAAGCCTGCAGAAGCTGAAATAGGAAAAAAAAAACCACACATTCTGGAGCTCCGAGTTGCCATAACCAACCAGCTCTGTTGTACCTTGATTTTAGCCACTTAACATTTATTTTGAACTTCTGATCTCCAAAATGATAAGGAAAATATGTGTATTGTTTTAAGCCACTAACTTTGTGCAATTCATTATAGCATCAATAGGGAGAAAATGTAGTTATTATCAATATTTATCTCATGTCTAATTATGACTTACTTGTTCCTAGAGTACAACGCATTGAGTAGTTTATTCCAATGTTTCCTAGATGAGAAACTTCCAGAATTCAGCATTGCATGCCCCAAAATAAAATTTTTGCTTCTGTGCTTGGCTTATTATTTATATGCGGGGGGAAAAAAATCCCCGCTTCTCCACCTGCCACACACACACACACACACACACACACAAAATACGGTCAAAATGTTTTCACTTTAATTATTTTAATACAGAGTTGACATTTATCCCTAGTAGTATCCTAGGCTAAGTATTTGATTAAATACTTCCTAGATTAAATAAGTAATCTATTAAAACAAAACTCTAGAAAGCAAGTAAGATTTGATAGGCTAGTAAGGAATACATAAACCAGATTATATGTAAGTCAAATAACCCAGAAATAAATGAGACTAAAGCCATTTTTGTTCTGCTTCCAAAAGCAGAAAACTTGAGTTCCAGTAAAACAGTGGGTGAACATATAGGATAAATGAGAAGGATGCTGAATGTGTTATAATGTTGCACAATCAGAAAGAGGAATGAGACACAGATATTAATATGGAAGTCTCATACAAACCAAATATTAAGAAAGTAAAAAAAAATGCATAATGTGTGTTTTATTTATAGAATGGTTAAAATAAATCTAAAAAATTGTCATACATATAACAATTTTGACTAAAGCAAGGGCATGATTATAAAAGAAGGCAGGAAAATTAGCCTCAGTAGAGTGAAGAGAATTTTTGGCTAGGGCTTAGCATGTGAGATAGATGGTATTTTTCAAGTGCTGATAAAGCTCTATTTCTAATTTAAATGATTACATGAATGTCAGTTATTAATCAGTCCTTAAATCTCACTCATGTTAATCACTCATGTCAGATATACTATAAATACCAAATAAACACACACACACACACACACACACACACACACACACACACACACTCCAATTATCCTAATAGGATTTTGCAAAAAGTCTAAAAGAAATGTTAATATTGTCTCTTTTAATAACCTATTTTTTCAGTGTGCATGGACTCCCATAGGTCAATTTGGAAAACATAATTTCTGTTTTCCAGCATCCCTTACAGCTATGTGTGGCCAGTGAATACTCCTTGCCAAGGATGATCTAACCCTGTTTATTTCCCCTTAGCATTATTTAAATTCTATCCTCTAGGTTCTCTAATAATATTGGTAAAGTCAGCTTTAATTATTACTTTTTCTCCCCCATTTACTAATTTGTTGATATCTATATCTGTAAAAATATGGACTCTTTATCTTATTTTATTCTGTTATTGTTATGAGATAAATTGGGTATTACCACAATTCAGAATATTCAGAGAGTAAGTACTTCAAGAGATAATTTAGTAAAATGATTCCTATAAGTAGACCCTAATCTAATATGACTGGTGTCCTGATAAGAAGTGCAGATTAGGACACAGTCACAAAGGAGGAGACGATCACATGAAGACTCCTCTATCCAGAGAGAGAGAGGCCAACCCTTAACATTGGATTTCTGGCCTCCAAAACTGAGGTGAAATAAATTTATATTGCTTAAGCCACTTAGTCTATGTCACTTTCTTATGTCAGCCCAAGTAAATTAATCCTATCTAATAAAAGAGTAACATGCAAATTGACAAATACTCCAAGACACAAGATGGCTGCCCCAATGTGGTCAAAGATGACTACCCGCATTGTGGATACAAGATGTCAGGCACAAGATGGCCAGCACAGGAGGACAGTTGTGGGCAGTTGGGGGTGATGAGGCCACCAATAGAGGGCAATTGGGGGGGACCCAGGCCTGCAGGGGAGGATTGTTGAGGGGGACAAGGACAGCAGGAGAGGGCTGCTGAGGGGTGGAAAAGGCCTGAAGGTGAGGGAAGTTGGGGCAGGGATTCAGGCCCTCAGGGGAGGGCAGTTGGAGGGACCAATGTTGTGGGGGCAGGCTTACAGGGGAGTGCAGTTAAGGGTAACTGGGCCAGCAAGGGAGAGCAGTTGGGTACATCTAGGCCTGCAGGGGAGGACAGTTAGGGGTGAACAAACTGGCAGGGGATGGAAGTTAGGGGTGACCAGACTAGGGAAGAGTAGTTAGGGGCAATTGGGGCAGCTGGGGAGCAGTTAGGTGTCAATCAAGCTGGTAGGCAGAAGTTGGGGGCAATTAGGCACAGGCAGGTGAATGATTTGGAGCCAGCAGTCCTGGATTATGATATGGATGTCCAATAGCCCACTGGAATTAGGCTTAAATGGTTGGTTGGATGGATATCCCTCAAAGGGTCCCAGATTGGAGAGGATGCAGGCTGGGCAGAGGGACAATCCTCCTCCCCCTGCCCCATGCACAAATTTCATGCACTGGGCCTCTAGTATAGTTATAATCAGAAATCATCATTCAAGTTTTTGTGTGTTTTTATCTTTTCTTATAGTGGTTGATGATGTCTTTTTTTTTTTTTTTTTTTGAAATGCAAAGACTGGGCAAGACATTGGTTAGTGAGGACAATTAGGGAGGTAATAAGGCTGCATGACACTTGTCACAAGATTAGAGTTTTTTAAAAGTGGGATAAATTATTCTAAGAGTATTATGTATAAATAAATATACCTTTATAGCTGGTTTGAAATACTGGAAATAGAGTTATCACATCTCTTAATATAGAAACCAAGAATGATTATGTCAGGGCAGTGAATATAAACCAGGACTAGGGAAATTGGATTGCTGGCTCCAAGATCATAGACTAGAAATAATTTTCATCTGAATAGATTTAATGAAAATATGATCATCCAGGTTCTGTCCTTGGTCTAGGGATACAGAGATTTTCAGGAAGTACAGGATACAAGTGAGTTAGCTACTTACAGACATCATGTTGCAGAAAGCATGATAAGGATTAAAAAAATACTGTTATGACACAAAAATAAGATAGAGAACTGAGAAAATCTAAATAAATATGTTTCAATAACATTATGGAATTTTGTACACTGTTTCAAAATAAATGCATTGCAAACAAAATGTTTCTTTCATTTTCATAATATCTCTTCCCAATGTTTCAGCTTTTTTTAATTTTTATTTTTTATTGGTTAAGGTATTACATGTGTACATATCTTCCCATTTCGCCCCCACCCCAATCCCATACATGCCCTAACCCCCCAGTATCTTGTATATATTGGTTATGCTTATATGCATGCATACAAGTCCTTTGGTTGATCTCTTATCTCTCCCAACCTTCCCAATGTGCTTTGACAGTCTGATTCTTTGCTGCCTCTGTATCTCTCTTTTTGTTCATTATTTTATAATGTTCTTTATTCTCCATAAATGAATGAGATCATGTGGTATATTTCTTTCTTTGACTGGCTTATTTCACTTAGCATAATGTTCTCCATTTCTATCTAGGTTGCTGCAAATGGTAAGAATTCCTTCTTTTTTATATCAGCATAGTATTTCATTGTGTAGATGTACCATAGTTTTCTGATCCAAAAAAACTGTGGAAGGGCACCTAGGCTGTTTCCAAATCATAACTATTGTAAATTGTGCTGCTATGAACATAAAGGGTGCATATATCCTTTCTGGTTCCTGTTTCTAGTTCCTTAGGGTATATTCCTAGGAATGGAATTAGTGGGTCAAATGGGAGTTCCATTTTTAGTTTTTTGAGGAAACTCCATACTGTTTTCCACAGTGGTTGTACCAGTCTGCATTACCACCAATAGTGCATGAAGGTTCCTTTTCCTCCATATCCTCACCAGCCCTTGTCATTTGTTGATTTATTGATGATTGCCATTCTGACAGGTATGAAATGTATCTCATTATCATTTTGATTTGCATCTCTTGTATAATTAGTGACTTTGTGCATGTTTTCATATGTCTCTTCCCTTCCGTCTTCTTTTGAAAAGTGTCTATTTAGGTCCATTGCCCCCCCCCCCCTTTTTTTTAAATTAGGTCGTTTATCTTCCTTTTATTGAGTTGTAAATATCGGAGATTAAACCTTTATCAGTGATTCTCTGTAAATATTGGAGATTAAACCTTTATCAGTGATGACATTTGCAAATATGTTCTTCCATATAGTGGGTTTTCTTGTTGCTTTGTTGATGGCTTCTTTTGCTTTTTATTTTGATGTAGTTGCATTTGTTTATTTTCTCTTTACTTTCCATTGCCCTTGGAGCAGTATCAGTGAAGAAGTTCCTTCAGCATATGTCTGAGGTTTTGCTATCTGTAGCTTCCTCTAGTATTTTTATTGTTTCTTGTCTTATGTTTAAGTCCTGTATCCATTTGGAGTTTATTTTTGTGTATAGTGTAAGTTGGTGGTCTAGTTTCATTTTTTTTTTGCATGTATCTGTCCAATTTTCCCAAAACCATTTATTGAAGAGCCTATCTTGACTCCATTGTATGTTTATGCCTCTTTTGTCAAATATTAATTTAGCATAGTGGTTTGGGTTGATATCTGGGTTTTCTATTCTATTCCATTGGTCTATATTCCTGTTTCTGTGCCAGTATCAGGCTGTTTTGAGAACAGTGTCTTTGTAATACATCTTGATATCTGTTATTGAGATTCCTCCATTTTGTTTTTCTTTCTCAGGATTGTTGTGTCTATTCAGGGTCTTTTTTTATTCCAGATGGATTTTTGGAGAGTTCTTTCTAGATCTGTGAAATATGCTGTTTGTATTTTAATGGGGAGTGCATTAAATCTATATATTGCTTTGATTAGTATGGACATTTTAATGATGTTGATTCTACTAATTCATGAACATGGTATGCTTTTCCATTTATTTATGTCTTTCTCTACCCTTTTTTTCAGTGTCCTGTAGTTTTCCGCATATAGTCTTTCACTTCCTTAGTTAAATTTATTCCGATGTATCTTAATTTTTTTGGTGTGATGGTAAATGGGATCACTTTCTTAGTCTCTCTTTCTGTAAGTTCACTATTAGTGTATAGAAATGCCACAGATTTCTTGGCATCCATTTTGTATCCAGCTACATTGCCAAATTCATTTATTAAGTCAATTAGTTTTTGGATGGAGTCCTTCAGGTTTTTTGTGTACAATATCATGTCATCTGTGAAAAAGAACAGCTTTACTTTTTTACCAATTTGGATGCCTTTTATTTATTCTTCTTCTCTAATTGCAATGGCTAGTGCTTCCAGTACTATGTTGAAAAAAAGTGGTGAAAGTGGGCATTGCTATATTGTTCCTATATTGCTGGATCTGATTTGCTAGAATTTTGTTGAGGATTTTGACACCTATGTTCATGAGGAATATTGGCCTATAATTCTCTTTCATTGTGTTGTCTTTATCTGGTTTTGATATTAGGGTAATGCTGGCTTCATAAAATAAGCTTAGAATTATTCCTTCCTCTTGAATTTTTTGAAATAGTCTGAGGAGGATAGATTTTAATTTTTTCTTGAATGTTTGTTCTTTCTTGAATGTTTTAGTTATTCCTCTGTGAAGCCATCTCGCCCTGGGCTTTTGTTTGCTGGAAGCTTTTTAATGACTGCTTCAATCCCTTCCATAGTTATTGGCATTCTTCCATAGTTATTAGTTTCTTCCTGATTGATTTTTTGAAGGTTGTATTTTTCTAGAAATATGTCCATTTCCTCCAGGATTTTTAGTTTATTGGAACAGAGTTGTTCATAATATTTTTTAACAATCTATTTTATTTCTGTGGGGTCTGTTGTTATTTTTCCTCTTTCATTTCTGATTTTGTTTATTTGGGTCCTCTCTCTTTGCTTCTTGGTAAGCTTGTCTAGAGATTCATCAATCTTGTTTATCCTTTCAAAAAACCAACTCTTAGTTTTGTTGATCTTTTGAATTGTTTCTTTGGTCTCTATGTTGTTTATCTCCCCTCTGATCTTTATTATTTCCTTCCTTTTGCTTACCCTGAGCTTTTCTTCTGGCTCTCATTCTAACTCTTTGAGTTGTAGGGTTAGATAATTTATCACCATTGTTTGTTTGTTTGTTTGTTTTTGTTTTTGTTTGTTTGTTTGTTTGTTTGTTTTTTAGTAGGCTTGTAGAGGTATGAACTTCCTTCTCAAAACTGCTTTTGCTGTGACCCATAGATTTTGGGTTGTTGTGTTTTCATTGTCATTTATTGCTATGATGTTTTTTATTTCTTCTTTGATCTCTCTGGTAACCTAGTTTTCTATACTAATAAAAGGGTAATATGTAATTAGACCATAAGATCTTCTGGATGACCATCTGGTGATTAATGGTGGAGCACAGGCTGGGTGGGAAATACCTTCTTCTGTTCTGCCATTGATCTCAGAGCCCCAGCAGGGTGGCCAGGGCCTCAGTGTGGGTGGGGATCAATGTTGAGCCTAGGCCTGGTGGGAAGAGCCTCACTCTGGTCTTCCATTGATTACAAAGTTTAAGCCTGGTGGACATGGGCTCCCTGTGGGCAGGGATTAATGGTGGAACACAAGTCAAGTGCAAAATGCCCCCTCTGCTCTCCCATTGATCTCAGAGCCCACACCTGGTGGGCAGGGATTAATGGCAGAGACCATGCGTGGTGGGAAATGCCTGCCTCTGTCCTGCCATTGATTTCAGAACCCCAGCAGAGTGGGAAGAACCTCCCTCTGTACATCATTGATCACAGAGTGCTGGCAGGATAGGCAGGCTGGTGGGGGTAAGTTGGTGGTAAGAAGGCCAGCAGGGGTGGAGCAGGCTGGCAGACAGAATGGTTAGGGATGATCAGACAGGCAGGCAGGTGAGTGATGAGGAGCCAGCAATCCTGAATTGCTAGATGGATGTCCCAGATTGGAGAGGGTACAGGGAAGCCTGAGGGAAAACAATCCCCCATGCACCAATTTTGTGCACTGGGCCACTAGTTGTTTAATAGCATGGTATTTAGTCCCAAAGTGAATGCGTTTTTTGGATTTTTTTTTTTGCAGTTAATTTCCAGTTTTATGCCATTGTGGTCTGAGAAGATGCTTGATATGATTTCTGTCTTTTTGAATTTGAAGAGACTTTGCCTGTGTCCTAATAAGTGGTCTATCCTTGCAAATGTTCCATATGCACTGGAGAAGAATGTATAATCTGTAGCTTTGAGGTAAAATATTCTAAAAATGTCAATTAAGTCTATCTGATCTAGTCTGCTATTTAGGATTGCTGTTTCTTTGCTGATTTTTTGTTTAGTTGATTTGTCCAGTGGTGTCAGTGGGGTATTAAAGTCCCCTACCCTGACTATATTGCTATCAATCTGTCCTTTGATATCTTCCAGAAATTTGTTTGTTTGTTTGTTTGTTTATTTATGTGCTCTTTTATTGGGTGCATATATGTTTACCAGAATTATATCTTCTTGTTGAATTGCTCCCTTTATTATTATGTAATGGCATTCCTTATCTCTTATTATGGACTTTACTTTGAGATTGATTTTGTCAGATATAAGTATCACAACCCCATCTTTTTTCTCATTTCCCTTTGCCTGAAAAATTGTTTTCCTTCCCTTTACTCTGAGTCTGTGTGAATCCTTTTTTCTGAGGTGGGTCTCTTGCAGACAGCAAATATATTGCTCATCTTTTCTTATCCACTCAGCTGCGCTATGTCTTTTGATTGGTGCATTTATTCCATTTATGTTTAATGTTATTATTGACAAGTGAATGTTTGTTGTCATTTTTCCATAATGTTTTTCTTTTTTCCCTTTCTTCTTTTTACAGCAGTTCCTTTAGCAATTCTTACATTGCTGGTTTGGTAGTGATAAATTCTCTTAGCCCTTTTTTTTTCTGTGAAGCTCTTGATTTCACCTTCAATTCTGAATGATAGCCTTGCTTGTTATAGTATTTTTGGGTTTAGTACCTTGCTTTGCATTACTTTGTAAATTTCATTCCATTCCCTTCTGTCCTGGAATGTTTCTGTTGAGAAATCCATTGATATTCTAATAGGAGAATCCTTGTAGGTAACTTTGTCTCTCTCTGGCAGCCTTTAAGATTCTTACTTTGTCCTTGGTGTTCACCAGTTTAATTATCATGTGTCTTGGTGTCAGTCTTTTAAGATTCATCTTGTTTGGGACTCTATGTAGTTCTTGAGCTTGCATGGTTTTCTTTTCTTGCAAATATCAGGCAAATTTTCTGCCATTATTTCTTCAAATAGGTTTTCTATTCCTTATTTCTTCCCCGTCCCCTTGTGGCACCCCTACTAGGCAAATATTGTTTTGTTTTGTGTTGTCCCAAAGCTTCTTTAGTCTATCCTCTTGCTTCTGAAGTCTTCTTTCCAGTTGCTTTTTTTGCTAATTTGTGTGTTTTTTCCCACTTTATCTGCTAATTCACTGATTTCCTCAGCCTCTTCTAGTCTACTATTTAAGCCTTTCATTGTGTTCTTTTTTGCAGATTTGTTGTTCTTCATCTTCTCTTGGTCCTTTTCATGTTGGCAACATTCTCATTCAGCTACTTGTAATTCTTTTTGTTGTGTTTATTTGTCAACCAGCTATTTAAACATCTTTATCATCATTATTCTTAATTCTTTCTCTGATAAGTTCCTAGCCTCAATTTCATTTAACTACTTTCCTGGTGATTTTTCTTTTTCTTTCCTTTGGGGATTTCTTTCTTGTCTTCCCATGTTTTCCTCTAATGTTTTAATTGTAGATCCAAATGCTTTGGTACCCAGATTCTTTTGGGGATGGTGTTACAGGTGTAATCTCTCAGTTGTCCTGGGCTTGGTAATCTAGTGTGGCTCCCTACTTGAGCTATTTGGATTCTCTTGATGTAGGCCTGTGACTTTGAGAGGCACAACTGCTGTATCTAGAAATCAGCAGCCATTGAGAAGAGTGTCTTGATTTTTGCTTTCTTGCCCCCTTAATTGAAATGCCACATGTCCAGCAGGAACCCTCTGGTGGGGAAATGAGGCTCAAGGTCCTGCATCTGGAAAGTATGACTGTGGTGTCCAGAGTTCTGTTGTTGTGGGGTGGGCAAACTCAGCTTTTGATACTACACCTGTGGTGGATAGGGGCTTACTCCCAGAGGTGGTTCATAGGGGTATCCAGATTATGTTCACACTGAAGCACTCTGAAGGGCCCTGGAAGTGTAGCCACATAATTGAGGTGCCTGTGGGCAGGTATCCAGAATAAGTGAATTCAGAATTTCTACTGCTGGGGGGTTTGCACCAAAATCATACACAGGAAGAGCTACAGTGGTTCCCACAAGTGCCCTGTGGCTAGATGGGTTCAGGGTGCCTGCTTTTTGGAAATTAGCATCTGTGGAGGTGGAGGTGCGTTTGCTGGTACAAAGCTCTGACACAATCTGAGGGGTCCTAGCACTGAGGTTCAGCAGCTGTGGTGAATGTGGGCAGTTATTCAGGAAGATGGAATTCAGGATTTCTACTGCAGGGCAGCATGCCCTTGTGTGTGCAGAATCACACTTAGTATAAAGTCTCACAGCTGCTCCCCTATTGCACTGTAGGTAGATGGGCTCAGGGGTCCTGCTCCTTGGAAATGCATACCTATGGAGATGCCTTTGCCTGTGCAGAGCACTGGTGCATTTTGAGGGACCTTGCCACTGAAGTTGCACAACTGAGGTGTCTGTGTGTAGTTATTCAAGAAGAGGGAATTCAGGATTTCTACTGTGGAGCAGCGTGCCCTTGTCTGTGCAGAAGCACACCCAGCAGATTCTCACACTGCTCCCTCTAGCACGCTGTGGATAGTTGGGCAAAGGGGGGGCAGGCCTGTTGGAAATGAACATTTGTGGAGGAGCCGTTGTGAGCACAGAGCTCTGACTCACTTAAGGAGGCCTGGCACTAATGTTGCACAGCTGAGGTGTCCCTGGAAAGTTATTCAGGAAGAGGGAGTTCAGAATTTCTACTGCAGGGCCACGCGCCCTTGTATATACAAAATCACACCCAAGGGGCTCCCAGTGGCTCCCAGGCGCTGCCTATGGAGTGGTGTGCCATGAATGTCTGCACCGGAAGTCCACAAATGTTTTATCTGGAGTTCTGACATTGGGGAGGAGGTTTCTGCACTTACTATGTGCACCTTTGGAGGGAGATGTCCTAGGGTCTCAGGGTATGCTGTAGGACAGCAGGATTTTGGCTGGAATGGCTGCTAGGTAGTGGGGCAGTTTCAAGGCCTGTCTTGTTGGTAGTGCTGAAGAATTCTCAAAAAAGGCCATTCTTCCCTTCAAGAGCTCTGTGCCAGAGTCCCACAGTCCTGCAGTGGTGGTAGTCTTTCCTTGTCTACAAGAGCCTGGTCTGCCAGCTTCTGCTGCTCCTACAGGGCTTTAACTGTCCCTTATTCACTCACACACACACCACACACACATCTACACACTCTCCTTTCATACCCTCACTCACTCACTTCTCCTCCCTCACCTTTGTCCTGCCATCCACTATATTCCAAAAATCCCAATGTTTCAGCTTTGGATGACATGTTTAATTTTCAAGGCTAACTGGTGGTTTAGCTAAAGTGTTCATTCAATTTATATATATTAGAGGCCCAGTGCATTAAATTATTGCACAAGTAGGAGGGTCACTCACCATCTTGCAATCCAGGATTCCTCGAGGGATGTGCAACTCCTCAAGGGATGGAAAGAGGCCAAAACGGCCAATCAGACATCCCTCTCCCAATTTGGGACCACTGGATCCTAACCGCTTGCCTGCCTGATTACCCCTAACCACACTGACTGCCTACTTTATCAGCACTAACCATCACCTACTTGTCTAATTACCCCTAACCACCTCTGCTTAGGCCTACACCATAGATTTTAGTAGCATATATGAAATATATATCTATATCTATATCTATCTATCTATCTATCTATCATATATATATATATATATATATATATATATATATATATCCTATCTAATAATAGAGTAATATGCAAATTGTTCATACCTCCACTGCACCCACAAGCTAAGCCAAGCAGCCAATCCAACCAACCAAGCAGAGTAAGTATGCAAATAAAAACAACCAAGATGGCTATGGCCATAGAGAGAGCAAGAGGGAGGCTTGGGTTGTCCTTAGTGGTGGAGGAAGCCAAGCTTTTCACACATCCTGGCTAGCAGGCCTCCACTTAAGGCAACAAAGTTTCAATGGCTGCTTCCACAGAGCAAGGCTTGGGTTGCCCCTGGCAATGGAGGAAGCCAAGCTTTCCACACACACTGGCCCACTCAGGCCTCTACTTAAGGCAACAGAGTTTTAAAGGCTGCACAAGCAGAAAGCTTGGCTTCACTCCAGGCTACAAGGTTTCAGTTGTAGAAGATAAATAAATACCATATAGCAGGGCCTCCACTTGGGATACAAGGGGCATAGCCAGCCTGAAAATCACCACAGGCCCTTGCCAGGCCACCCTTTGCCCCAAGGGAACAGCCACCCTGATCCAGGACACCCTCCATGGTGAACCAGCTGGCCCCCACCCATGCAGCAGACCTCTATCCTATTTAATAAAAGGGTATTATGCAGATCGACCATCACTCTAACACACAAGATGACTCCCCCCATGTGGTCAAAAGATCCTGCTCCCATGTGGACACAAGATGGCTACCACAAGATGGCCAGCAGGGGAAAGCAGTTGGCAGGGACCAGGCCTGCAAGGGAGGGCAGTTGGGGGTGATCAAGCTTGCAGGGGAGGGGAGTTAGGGGTGACCAAGTCTTTATGGGAGGACAATTAGGGGCAACCAGACTGGCAGGGGAGCAGTTGGGCATCAATCAGATTGGAAGGGGAGTGGTTATGGAGTGATCAGGCTGGTTAGGGTTAGAAGCGATTTGGGGCAGTCAGGAAGGCAGACAAGTGAGCAGTTGGGATCTAGCAGTCCTGGATCATGAGAGGATTGTCCTACTGCCCATTTAGGCCCGCTCCTACCTGTATTGGGCCTAAATGGGTAGTTGGGCATCCCTCAAGGAGTCCCAGATTGGAGAGGGAGCATAGCTTTGCAGAAGCACAACCTCCCACATGCACAAATTTTGTGCACCGATCCTCTAGTGTGTGTGTGTGTGTGTGTGTGTGTGTGTGTGTGTGTGTAGGGGGAGGGGACATGGGTAGTTGGCCAGCCTGCCTGCTGATTGAACTTCAGTTCAAGGGGACAATTTGCTTATTAGTCTTTTATTATATAGGATATACCCTGAGTGTCCGGATTATTATGCATTCAGATATCATAATAATCTGGCCACTCAGTGTGTGTGTGTGTGTGTGTGTGTGTGTGTGTGTGTGTGCACGTGCGCATGCACACACACACACACACACACACACACACACACACTTGTATGTGACTCTAATTCAAATAAAAGGCTTATTTTCTTTTCATTTTTTTTCCATATAGAAATGAAATATGTTTAAATTTCCAAGTACCTAGTAGATAGTAAAAAATAAGTTGGTAGGGCCAGCAATTGGAATGAAAGAAAATAAAAATAAATTCAAATATCAATATTTTAAAATTTGTCTAAGGGACTAATGTTTAGAAAAAGAAATATGAAAAAGTAGATTTTCAGAGATTCTATCTCCTGTTTTCTGTCATTTTACCTTCCCTATCTCTAGAAGTCACTTGAGTATTAAAACAATATTGAAAAACGATGAAAATATTTTATTCACTCCTGAAAGGTTAGACAAAATTTAATATTCTTTTATAGACATCAGATAATTTCCTTTAAGCAATATTTTATAGGAAACATATATTGGCAGCTAAAGTGATTTTTTATTCCAAAGAAAATGCATATGTCACATATATCAATTTTAAGAAATATCCATATAGAATATATTTCAAAAAGAACAATAAAAACTTGAATGTTTTATCCACAATTTGATTTTAATAAATAAGATAATAAGGTAATAATGTGGGTTGCCCATGAGTCTAGAGGGTCCACTGTAAGTTATGAAATATTATGAATTCATAATGTATTCTTAATATCTAATGACAATCTGACTATGGTCCTGATTCCAGGCAGCACCAAGGGATACCTCAACAGGATACCAAAATCCAGGTTCTCATCATGGAACAAGGAAGAATTTGAGAATGTGATAGAAAGATTTAACAAGCATAATAAATTTATTAAAGAGATTATCCAAACTCATTGAGTGAAAGTGAGACACCTCAGAAGGAGGTGTCCAGAAGAGCTGTGGTAGGAAGTTTTTTATTAAATTGAGGCCAGGTGGGGGACAGGACGGTCCTTGGCTTCTGACACTGGTAGGGTGACTTTTCATGTTTCTGGTCTTTTTACCTCTCTCTTGCCAGAGTAGAGGTAAAGGTTCCAAAACTTCAATGCAAATTTATTATAAAGATAATACAATGACCTTTGTGGTCACTTTTAGGTTAGTATGGCGGCCAGATCCATCAGTTATAGGAAATTGTGGATGGAGAAGCAGGGGAAGAGCTGGTCAGTGAAGGTCACATATGTGATGTTCTAGTCAAGACAGAAAAAGGGAAGGGTAGAATTTGAGGCCTATTTTCCCTATTTTAACTTTCCTGCTCAGTTCAAAATCAAAAGATGAGCTAGAGAATTCAATTTTGCTTTCTGCTACCAACTGGTTCCTACCAATCTCTCCCTAAGACATAGATTAAAGGCAGTGGAGGAGAATGAATAAGAAGCTCTCCCTAAATATAGCATTCCATTTAATGCATTTCCCTTTTCGGATTCTCAGTATAAGACTTACTCTAGATATTAATTATATATGTAATGGTCACTGGGCCCAGTGACCATTATGGGGGATCAACCAGAATGACTAGTCACTATGACAGGCACAAACCATCAGGGAGCAGACACTCAGTGCAGGAGCTGCCCCCTGGTAGTCAGTGTGCTCCCACAGCGGTAGTACTACTCAGCCAGAAGCTGAGCTTACAGCTGGCAAATGCAGCAGCAGTGGCAGGAGGCTCTCCAATCTCCATGGCAGTGCTAAGGAGCAACAAGCAAAATGGTAAGGAGTGAGCAGGCAGGCAGTAAGGAGCAGCAAACCAAGCATTAAGGACTGAGCAGGTGGTCGGTAAGAAATAACTAGGCAAGAAATAAGGAGCAAGCAGGCAGGTGGTTAGAAGTGAGCAGGCAAACAGCCAGGAGTGAGCAGGTGGGCGATTATGAATGAGGGGTCCCAAATTGCAAGAGGGCCTCAGGCCTGGCTGAGAGACCTGCACCCTCATGCAAGAATTTTATGCACCGCACCTGTAGTTGATTTATATAAAATCCCAGCAACTGCAATGGCAGAATGAGCAGAATGACCAAATGACCAGTGGCTATGATGTGCACTGCGGCAGCCAACCAGCCTAATATGGGCCCCAATCATCTCCTTGATCTGGGGCTGGGCTGGCTGACCAACTGCCCACAGCCCCTACTCCCCTCTGGCCAGGCCTGATGGGCCCCCATTAGGGCTGGCTGGCCAGACTCCACCTATACATGAATTCATGCACCAGGCCCCTAGTTTACACATATTAGACGTTATATTCTAATCTCTCTCAATGAAAGTATTACAGAAATCTTCTTTTCTGTTGTTTCACTTATTTTTAAATGCAAAAGCATCTTTTATTGTTGTTTTCTTTTCTTAAGCTCTGTCTATGTTATTAATACAAAATCTGACTGAAAATTTTCTAACGATTTTCCACATAAAACTTTGAGAGAATCAGTAAAGGTAGACATTGACTAAAAATCAAAGACTACTCAACATGAACCTGAATATAAAACCAAATCACTGAGTTTTGAATTAACTGTTTTACTAGTTTAAGGAGAGATGGCTTAGGAAAAAGGTAGTTTGCTGATAAATGTCATTACTTCTTTTGACAACATACACTAAAGTATTTCCAAAATAATTTTTTATATAATATGCATATATATTTTTTTGTTTCTATAATCTTATGTGGACAAGGAAAACTTTCATTAGCATATTTTTTCAAAATGCTAAAAGGCTGTCTGCCACCACATTTTATACTATGAGTTATTTTCATAAAATATAAATTTATATAGTGTTAAATTAATTATCATGACATAATTTTCTACCATATTTTCATGAAGTCTAAATCTTATAAGATAAACACTTGACATTTAGTGAAGATGTGTTTTTCTGTTCCTATGAGTATGTAAGAATAAAAAAATATTTTTTTTTTGTTGATTTATAGCTCAAAGACACATCTCTTACTGACAGGGATAAGGTCACTTGTCAAAAAAATGTATTTGCTGATATATAACCAATGAAAAAGTAAAACCATTTAAAACTTTAGATGTGTCATAGAGTTATTGACCTTTCGCTTCTACTGGTTTATATATATACAATTGTCAAGTTATATACTGTTTTGGCAAACTATGTGTACTGTTTGAAAAGGCAATCACTGGGGGATAGAGGAAGCTGGGGGAAAGACAATGGGGGGAAAAAGGAGACATATGTACTACTATTTGTAATACTTTAAACAATAATAAAAAAAGAATAAAAGAAAAGGCAATAATTTCTTTATAATGGTTTTATGGTTTTTATTCTTACTATAAATGCATATTAAGCTTTAGTTCTAATATTTGAGATATTATGTAAATTTCTGTAAAGTAACTTTATAATATATTAAAAAAATAAATGTGCTTCCACTCATATATAAATGAAAAAAAATATTTTCTTTTGAAATCATTCAAAGAAAATATCCATATTAGAGTAAAATTTATAAAAATGTGACTAATAAAAGTATAGGTTAAAAGGCTGACTTATAACAATGTGTACAGAATAATGTTTGAAATAGTACATTTAAATGCATTGTTATAATTATATATATATATATATATATACATATATATATATATATATACACATATATAGGCATAATAATATCTAGGGCATAAAAATGGAAACAAATAAACTTATAATTATTATCTCTGAGTTATGATAGTATTAATTTTTTTCACATTTATTTTAATATGCACCCAAAGTTTTCTGTGTTAAACAAGTGTTATATTTAATATACAGTAATAAATAATATGCTATATAATCAAAGGCTAATAATATGCAAATCAACCAAATGGCAGAATGACCAGTCACTATGTTGCATAATGACCACCTGGGGACAGACACTCAAGGCAGGAGTTGCCCCCTAGTTGTCAGTGTGCTCCTTCTGGGGGAGCACCACTCAGGCAGAAGCCAGGCTCATGGCTAGTGAGCACAGCTGCGTGGCAGGAGCCTCTCTCACCTCTATGGCAGTGCTAAGGACCCCTTGGGGGATGTCCAGAGGATGCAAGCCTCAGCCAGCTGGTGGACATCCCCCGAAGAGTCCCAGACTGTGAGAGGGCACAAGCCAGGCTGAGAAATACCCCTGTCTCAACTAGTGCACAAATGTCATGCACCAGTCCTTTAGTTATAAAATAATTTGCCAAGTAAATTTTACATTGACCTTTATTAGGATTATAAAGTGTTATGGTTCACTTTTAATAAGTATTCAAGACATACTTTAAATTGTTTATTCACCCACATTTCCTTGAAGTATATACTGAGCAAGGTTAAGATAATTGAGATGTCAGTTAGAAATTCCCAATTGGTATTTTGGGTGATTTTAGACAATTTTTAAATTTATAGAGATTGAGGTTAAAGACAAAGAGACCTCCTTCCAAATTTTCCATGCTTCTTCGTTTATTTAGTATATTTTAGAACAATTATTTTATGCATATAAATCATGTGGGTTTAATATGGACATTTTTTTAAATATGTAAAAATACAAAGAAGAAAAGTCAGCCATGATCTCACTCTTTGTAGGTAACTACTGGTAATAATCCCTTGAATTTTCTATTTTCTTTTTAAAATGAATATATGCTTTAAAAATAAAGTAGAATTATAAGAGCAGAGATTTCTGTTGTATTTTCAGATATGCCTCCAGCACCTAGAACCACAATTGACACATGATAGGCGGCCAGCATGATTTGTTGAAAGTATGTTTTGCTTGTTCCTTGTTTTCCTCAAATTATCTTCGGATTTCCCCAACATTCCACACAACCGTTATTTTTAAGGAAACCTACTTCACTCCTCTACTCTTTCAATTTTACTTGCCAAAGGAAACAAGGATGAATAGTTTGGTGTACTTCTCAATCACTATGCTCTCAGATGCAAATACCAGATGCCTTAAGTAAGATGTCCAAAGCAACCATAAAGTCAATGTATTGGTTTATGCATGAGGAAAAATCAAGTGCCATGACTGGGCTTAGGGCATGGTTTTGTCAGGACTCTTGCTCTTTTGTGTGATTCTCCTGTGTCCACACTTCATATATTGACCTCAGACTGATGCCCCACCCCTTGACAATAGGGCAAAAACACAGGGCAATGAATAAACCTCACCTCATGACAGCTTCCAGAGTAAGAAACTGCTCCTCCAGCCATCAAAATGATTTCAATCTCCATTAGGAGAAGCCCTGCCTTCACAGAGCTTTATTCTCAGAATGAGAACTTGCTTTCACTGGACAAGAGTTTACTCTTTGTTCAGACAATTCTTTTCCCAGAAAGGTAACTCTGTAAACCAATCAATGGTGTCTTTGTTGTTTGGAACATATTCTTCAAACTATCCCTTATATATAATTTGGGAAAAGGGCCTCTTCCTCAGGACAATAAATCACTTAACTTAGAAGAAGACACACTTATCAACACGGTTTATTATGCAGTCTTGTTTCAAGGTTCTCACCTTACTCTGTGCACCAATCTATTATATCTTACTATATTAAATCATACATCTTGCCTCATCCTACTTAGATTCCATTATTGAAAGGCCTGATTTAAACCACTCAAAATCAGAGCAGGAACTCTATTCTGATTTTCCTATTCTGAGATTCTAAGATTCCATGATTATGGTGTTCTCTTTGGTATTAATAGTACAGTGAGTGATCTTTTTGAAAATCAGCATCTGACAATTTTTATTAGACCCTGGCCAGAATTTCATTGCACCGATTGGCCTACCTTTCTGTTCAGACAGAAAATTTGTTACTCTGGCAAGGAGTGGCAAGAAGCATGATATTACTCTCAACAACTACAACTGTTTTTTGTTTTTTTTTTATTTAACTCTCATTACATCAGTTATTCTCCCAATGTGATAGTGAAATCTAGCTTAAGGTAGAAAAGAAAGGATGTGTGACAAATGTAGCTAAATTTATATTAGAAATAAAGAAAAACAAGAACATCAAACTTAAACTCATTGTACAGAAATTATTTTGAGTACTTTTTATAAAAAAAGTGTTTATTGATTTCAGAGAAAGGGGGAGAGAGAAAGAGAGTTAGAAATATCAATGATGAGTGAGAAGGATCTATTGGCTTCCTCCTGCACATCACCTATGGGGGATTGGGACTGCAACATGGGCATGTGCCTTAACAAGGAATCACACTATGACCTTCTGTTTTATGGGTTGACCCTCAGCTGATGAGCCATACCAGCCAAGCATCAAGTCATATGTGAAAAAAAAACAAACAAACAACTTTCAAAGTTTAAATCAAATACAATGTTGGTTGATTGATTTATACACACTCATCAAAATATTATTTTGAAAAAAAATTCTAATAGTATTTTATTCAAATCAGGAACTCAGATATTTGCCAGTAAATAAATTGCACTCTCTCCTTGAAAGCATTGAATGCATTTGATAAAGAAAATGCATTAGGTTTGAGTAGAATCCAAACTTAGCAGAGTGTTTTGACTCATCCTTGCTGTTTAAGCTGGTGAACATATAACCTAATTAATATATTATCTATGGTTTTAGAAAAACTGTAAAATATGCAATGAAGCAATAAATAAACCTTAATGTTTGTATTTCTACATTTAAAACAGTTTAAATTTATTTAGAAATATGTAGTATTTTTTCTAAATACTACTTCATATTTTATTGCTATAATCAGATAGCCATTGTTTTGTATATAAGTGTAACAAAAAAAAACTTAAGTTGGCACAGCTTCTGTTTATCTTCTTAATTGATAAAAACATAAATTATATATATATATTAGAGGTCCCAGTACACAAAATTCATACACAGAAGGTGTGTCCCTCAGCCCAGCCTGCACCCTTTCCAATCTGGGATCCCTCTCACAATCCAGGACTGCTGAATCCCAACTGATCACATGCCTGCCTGCCTTTCTGATTGCCCCTAACTGCTTCTGCCTGTTAGGCTGATCACCCCCTAACCACTCCCCTAACTGCCCTTCCCTGCAGGCCTGGTTCCCCCTACTGCTCTCCTCTGCAGACCTGGGTCCTGCCAAACTGCCCTTCCTTGTAGGCCTGATTGCCCTCAACTTCCCTCCTCTGCCAACCTGGTAACCCATAGCTGACTTCCCCTGCAGGCTTGATTGCCCCCAACTGCCTTCCTTGCAGGCCTAGTCCCTTTAAACTGCCCTCCCCTGTTGGACTGATCACCCACTATTGCTGGTCATCTTGTGGCTGCCATCTTTTGTCCACATGAGGGCAGTAATCTTTGATCATATGGGGGCAGCCATCTTGTGTGTTGGAGTGATGGTCAATTTGCATATTATTATTTCATTAGATAGGAAAGAGGCAAGGTGCACAGTGGAGGCTGGCTGGTTTGCCCTGAAGGGTGTCCCAGATCAGGGTGGGGGTTTCCTTGGGTTACAGGGTGGCCTAGGCTAGGGCCCTGTGGTGGTTTTCAGACTGACCATGCCCCCTTCCTTGCCCACTCCCCCCCAGCAACCCAAGCTAAGGCCCTGATATCTGGGATTTATTTATCTTTTATAATTTAAATTTTGTAGTCTTCAACATAGTCAAGCCTCCTGGTTGCTCCATGGCTGCAGCCATTTTTGTTGGGAATTATTTATCTTCTATATTTGAAACTTTGTAGCCTTAAGTTGACACCAAGCCAGGCCAGGCCAGGCAGAAAGCTTGACTTCCTCCATCAATGAGGAAACCCAAGCCTCCTGCTCTCTCCATGTTTGCAGCAATCTTGGTTGGGTTAATTTGCATACTTTATCCTGATTGGCTGGTGGCTCTGGCTTGTGAGTTAGTGGAAGTATGTTCATTTTGCATATTACTCTTTTATTAGAAAGAATATATATATATATAGTATATGGAAGCAGAAACAATTCTTATGCATTTTGCCTTATATCCTGTAATACAGTTGGACAAAGAGAAAATTGAATAAAGAATATGAGGAGTTTGCTTGGGTTTACCAAATTAGTTCATGAGGAGAAAGGGTAATGGCAAAAAGTTCAAATTTAATTATTCCTGACTTTGCTTTTAATTTCAATTGCATATATACCAGTTATGTTAAATTCTTTATAGATCTTCTATAGCCTTCAAAATTGTCTTCTGCATATATTTAGTTTGTTAGGATGTCATTTATATAATTTGGCTTTGGGATCCTATGAAGAGGTTTTGCATCTGATTCCTACATGAGGTTTATTCTTGTTATTCCCAGAAGGAACATTTAGAAAGAACCACAAACCCTCAAAGAAATCGTATCTAACACTCTAGACTGGAACAACTTACTTATATATGGGAGAGTGGAGGACATACATTTAAATAAAATGAATTAATTATCTTATTATAATAAAATAGAGGCCTGGTGCATGAAATTCATGCACGATGGGGATGTCCTTCAGCCCAACCTGCACTGTCTCCAATCTGGGACCCCTCAAGGGATGTGTGAACTGCCCATTTAGGACCAATACCAGTAGTATTTGGCCTTAATGGGAAGTGGGACATTCCTCTCACAATCCAGAACTGCTGGCTCCCAACTGCTTGCATGCCTACCTTCCTGACTGCCCCTAACCGATTCTGCTTGCCAGCCTGATCACTCCTTAAACATTCCCCAGGCAGTCTGATCACCCTCTAACCACTCTGCATGCCAGCCTGATCATCCCTTAACTGCTCCCCTGCCAGCCTATTTCCCTCTAACTGTCTTCCTCTGTGGGCCTGGTAATCCCTAACTGCCCTCCCCTGCAGGTTTGGTCCCCTCCCACTGCTCTTCTCTGCAGGCCTGGCCCTCCCACATCCCCAACTCCCTTCCCTGAAGGTCCGGTCACTCCCAACTATCCTCCTCTGCCAGCCTGGTCACCCCTAACTGCCCTCTCCTGGAGGCTTGATCACCCCGAACTGCCCTCCCTTGCAGGCCTGATTGCCCACAACTGTCCTCCCTTGATGGCTATCTTGTGGTGACCATTGTGTGTCCACTTAGGGGCAATCACCTTGTATGTTGGAATGATGGTCTATCTGCATATTACTCTTTTATTAGATAGGATACAGGCCTGGTGTATGGTGGGGGCCAGCGGTTTGCCCTGAAGGGTGCCCCAGTCAGGGTGGGGGTTCCCTTGGGGTATGGAGCAGCCTGGGTGAGGGGCTTGTGGTGGTTTGCAAGCTGGCCATTTCTCCCAGTGACCCAAGCAGAGGCCCTGGTATTTGAGATTTATTTATCTTTACAATTGAGACTTTGTAGCCTGGAGTGGAGCTAAGCCTTCTGCTCGTTCCCTGGTGGCAGCCATTTCTGTTGGAATTTATTTATATTCTATAATTGAAACTTTATAGCCTTAAGCAGAGGCCTGGGCAGGCCAAAGTGTGTGGAAACCTTGGCTTCTTCCATCACCAGGGCAACCCAAGCCTCCTTCATGCTCTCTCTGCGGCTATAGCCATCTGGGTTGGGTTAATTTGCATACTTGCTCCTGATAGGATTTTGGGCATGGCTTGTGGGTCAATTTGCATATTACTCTTTTATTAGATAGAATTACCACCAGTTAAGGCATCTTTCTCTCTCCCCAGGAGCAAAAATATCTGTAAAGAGCAACATGAAGAAGAAAAAAAAAAATTACCATGGCTCCTATTATCTAGTGTAAAATATAATTACTTTCAAATATATTTTTTTGGTAATTGTCAACAGAATTATGTTTTAAAAATATAACTACAGTGATAAGAGTTGCTTATATTTGAAGTTTTCTGCATCATCAAATAAACATTATATACACATTATAGATATACACTGAAAATGTTGACTATATTTTAAATCAAATTATCACAATTTTTTGTTGTTGTTGTTAATCCCCACTTGAGGATATTTTTCCATTGATTTTTAGGGAAAGTGGAAGAGAGGAAAAGACAGAAAGAACATTGATGTGAGAGAAATAATCGGTTGCCTGCTGCATGAGCCCCTACCAGGGCCCAGGCCAGGGAGTAGCCTGCAACTAGGTACTTGGCCTTGACCAGAATCAAACCTGAGACATTTTGATCTACAGGCCAATTCTCTATCCACTGAATCAAACCATTCAGAGCCAAAAATTACTGAAAATTATCTAAGACTATGTGCTCAAAAATCATCCTAGAATAGAATTATCAAATAAAAATTTGTGGAATTTCCTGAAAGTAATATATAACCAACTCTGAAAGTCAAAGTTAAAGAAAAGATTACAAACTGCACATAATATTACTAAGGTTTTTCTAGAATAAGAATAATTTGTGCATTTAATATCAAAGCTTCCTCACTGAATAATGTATCCTTTAAGCATCTGCTTGATTATACAAAAGTATAAATGTATTTTAATATCCTATCTAATAAAAGAGTAATATGTAAATTAACCATCACTCTCCGACAAAAATGTGGCTATGGCAAATAGTGGCCAGGGTGGGATGCTGGTAGAGTCACCCTGTCAACTAGTGCCTGTGATCTGGCCACATGAAGAAGAGGGATAGGGACCTCAGGCCAGAAGTGGAACCCAGGAGTGTGGGGAGCACCAGAAATCATAGTTCTCCTGGTGGACACATTGTGGGCTCTCCTAGATACTTGAGCAAAGTGAGCCTGGAGCATGTTACTGTTGCATGTGGAAGATGGATGGGAAAGCAAAGGAGAGAAACATAAGTCAGAGTGGGGAGGAAAAATTAAAAAGAAGATATCCTGAAACTTCCAGGAAATCCCCAACAATGGAGCAAAGAAATAAAAAAAAAAAGAGCTCTATTATTTTGTGAGCACCAAACCAGACTGGGCTGGGTCTTACACAATTCGTTCACATGGTTGCAAAGATAGACAGAAACTTCACTCTTTCATGTACGCAGGCAGATACAATGCACAACATGCATGTTTTCATGGAAGAGGACTTAACAGCACCATTTGCTATGCACTCTTTGGTAAATCACCTTTTTTGATGGCCATATGTGTTAGTTGCCATAATCAAGAGTAAAAATGCAAACTTTTCTATCACTATGACACCAGGCCCTTGCAACTTGGAGCAAGGCAACTATCTCTAATAATAAAAGTGTAATATGAGAAGCAATGATTCAGGCAGACAGAGGCAGTTAGGGGCGATCAGGAAGATCAGCAGTTAGGGGCAATCTGGAAAACAGACAGAGGCAATTAGGGGTGAGCAGGCCAGCAGTTGAGCAGTTGGGGCGATCAGGCAGGCAGAGTGGTTAAGGGAGATCAGGCAGGCAGGCAAGTGGTTAGGGGTGATTAGGCAGGCGGGCAGAGGCAGTTGGGGTGATGAGGTAGACAGGTGAAAGGTTTAGGTTTGATGAAGCAGGCTAGCAGGCAAGTGGTTAGGAGCCAGCAGTATTTGATTGTTAGAGGTTGCAATCCAGGCTGAAGAGCTGACCCCTCTCCCCCTCATGCATGAATCTCATATACTGTGCCTCTCATAGATATATGAGTAGGAAAAACATGTGTCAATGTGTATAGACATATATGGATGAACATGAAAATAAATAAATATGCATACACACTTACTTAGGAAGTATATATTTTGTTCATATGAGCATTCCACAATATATGATATAACATGTTTGAGTCATTTTACTAATCAAGTACTAGAACTAATAAATTATTCACATTATAAAAATTCAACTTGATAATTACATAATACTTAGAGATAATTTTGTATGGTATTAATTAGTATAAAAAAGTTTCTTCCTCAACTAAAAAATTATATTAAAATTGACTGAGATACATGACTTTTTTATATGAATCATATACAGGAATAAACAAAAGTAGGTTTACAGTTGCTCATATGAAAAATAATACAAAAGTTAATTATAATACAAGATTATATTTTGTGTTTCACATACTCAAACTGTAAACCTACTTCTACCAACCACTATGTGATTGGACATTTGTGAATTGGATGATAATCATAATAATGAACATGATTATATATTAAACACAGAATCTTAACCCTCATCATGTACCATACAATGTTCTAGCAGGTGAAGTTCTACTGATGAAACCCAGACACAGGCTTCAAAAAAGGCCATGTGGACCCAACTTGATTATACATATATTTTCAAAATTAAAAATAGACAATGTGATGCTGGAGACTCTGCTTTCCTGATCATTGTCTGTAATTGTCCTAGAAGAGAATGTAGGAATGTAAAAGTAATTTTTATAATAGCTCAAGTAAAATTTTTCACAGGGAGAAAAAGAAAGGGGCTACAATTTAAACATAAATGCACTACTGTTACCAGAAATCCACCCAAGTCAGAGAGAGAGCTCTCCCCTTCTCAGCTCTTATTATGCTCATGAGAAAGAATTCAGATGAATGACAGAAAGCAGTGTGGAAACAAAGTAAAGCAACTTTATTAAGAATACACTTGGCCCAGCTGGTGTGGCTTAGTAGTTGAGTGTTGACCTATGAATCAGGAGGTCATGGTTCGATTATCAGCCAGGGCACATGCCCAGGGTTGCAGGTTCAATCCCCAGTGAGGGCCATGTAGTTGGCAGCCATTCAATGATTTTATCTCATCATGATGTTTCTATCTTTCCCTCTCCCTTCCTTTCTAAAATCAATAAAAACTCAAAGAAGAAGAAGAAGAAGAAGAAGAAGAAGAAGAAGAAGAAGAAGGAGGAGGAGGAGGAGGAGGAGGAGGAGGAGGAGGAGGAGGA